>JASFXW010000324.1:27500-40000 GCA_030490835.1 Annona cherimola | reverse complement strand
GCACCCATGCGACCCACGCCCGATCGCCCCATGTCGGTGATCGAGAGCATATGTCCCGTCGATGCCCGACTGCCATGGATCGGTGCTCGGCTGCCCCATAACCATGCCCAGTCGCCCTCGATCGATGCCCGCCCGCCTCGGAACGACGCCCGGCCCATCCGGGCCGGTGTTCGCTAGCCGCGAATCGATGCCCGACCGCCCTGGACGGATGCCCGATATCCCCGAGACACACTGGATCGACACTCGTCCACACCGGATCCATTCCGGACTGCCCCGGACCGATGCTCGAGCACCACGGAACCAAGCCCCATAGCCCCCCGATCGCCCGGGGTCGTTGCCCGTCCGACTCGCGTCCATGCCCGGCCTCCTCGGACCGGCGCTCGGTCGCCATGGGGGGACGACGGGCACCCTCGGGGCTATGCTGGTCGCGTTCGGACCGATGCCCTGCCGTCCCGCATGCAACCCCGCCCAAGCACCATGCAGTGGGGGCGTGTGTGGCCAGGGCCGAGTACCACAGGCTGGGCCGAGTACCACCAGTATAACTGGTGAGCACTTTTGGCCGCAACTTCCTGCTTGTGTGGGTTCAGGCCCTCCAAGTATATAGGTAGACAGTGGTGGTGGATGGCCGACTGCTCTATGGAAGCAGCTCGGAACCACCCGGATTGCCCCATAGATGCTCGAATGCCCCGCCTCCTCGCCCCGTCCCTCCCGAATCGATGCCCCGTTGCCGCTAGTTGGCGGCCTAGCGCCCCGGGTCGTTGCCCGATCGCCCGTCCGACTCGCGTCCATGCCCGGCCACATCGGCCCGGTGCTCGATCGCCACGGGGTGACGATGGACCCCCACGGGGCTACGCTCATCCCGTTCGGATCGATGCCTGAGACGCCCCGGATGCAACCCCGCCCAAGCACCATGCTGTGGGAGCGGGTGTGGCCAGGGCCGAGTACCACAGGCTGGGCCGAGTACCGCCAGTATAACTGGTGAGCACTTTTGGCCGCAACTTCCTGCTTGTGGGGGTTCAGGCCCTCCAGGTATATAGGTAGACAGTGGTGGTGGATCGCCGACTGCTCTTGGGAAGCAGCTCGGAACCACCCGGATGGCCCCATCGATGCCCGAATGCCCGGCATCCTCGCCCCGTCCCTCCCGAATCGATGCCCCGTTGCCGCTAGTTGGCGGCCTAGCGCCCCGGGTCGTTGCCCGATCGCCCGGGGTCGTTGCCCGTCCGACTCGCATCCATGCCCGGCCTCATCGGCCCGGTGCTCGATCGCCACGGGGTGACGATGGACCCCCACGGGGATACGCTCATCCCGTTCGGAACGATGCCTGAGACGCCCCGGATGCAGCCCCGCCCAAGCACCATGCTGTGGGAGCGTGTGTGGCCAGGGCCGAGTACCGCCAGTATAACTGGTGAGCACTTTTGGCCGCAACTTCCTGCTTGTGGGGGTTCAGGCCCTCCAGGTATATAGGTAGACAGTGGTGGTGGATGGCCGACTGCTCTTGGGAAGCAGCTCGGAACCACCCGGATAGCCCCATCGATGCCCGAATGCCCGGCATCCTCGCCCCGTCCCTCCCGAATCGATGCCCCGTTGCCGCTGGTTGGCGGCCTAGCGCCCCGGGTCGTTGCCCTATCGCCCGGGGTCGTTGCCCGTCCGACTCGCGTCCATGCCCGGCCACATCGGCCCGGTGCTCGATCGCCACGGGGTGACGATGGACCCCCACGGGGCTACGCTCATCCCGTTCGGATCGATGCCTGAGACGCCCCGGATGCAACCCCGCCCAATCACCATGCTGTGGGAGCGGGTGTGGCCAGGGCCGAGTACCACAGGCTGGGCCGAGTACCGCCAGTATAACTGGTGAGCACTTTTGGCCGCAACTTCCTGCTTGTGGGGGTTCAGGCCCTCCAAGTATATAGGTAGACAGTGGTGGTGGATGGCCGACTGCTCTTGGGAAGCAGCTCGGAACCACCCGGATAGCCCCATCGATGCCCGAATGCCCGGCATCCTCGCCCCGTCCCTCCCGAATCGATGCCCGGTTGCCGCTAGTTGGCGGCCTAGCGCCCCGGGTCGTTGCCCGTCCGACTCGCATCCATGCCCGGCCTCATCGGCCCGGTGCTCGATCGCCACGGGGTGACGATGGACCCCCACGGGGATACGGTCATCCCGTTCGGAACGATGCTTGAGACGCCTCGGATGCAGCCCCGCCCAAGCACCATGCTGTGGGAGCGTGTGTGGCCAGGGCCGAGTACCACAGGCTGGGCCGAGTACCGCCAGTATAACTGGTGAGCACTTTTGGCCGCAACTTCCTGCTTGTGGGGGTTCAGGCCCTCCAGGTATATAGGTAGACAGTGGTGGTGGATGGCCGACTGCTCTTGGGAAGCAGCTCGGAACCACCCGGATAGCCCCATCGATGCCCGAATGCCCGGCATCCTCGCCCCGTCCCCCCGAATCGATGCCCCGTTGCCGCTGGTTTGCGGCCTAGCGCCCCGGGTCGTTGCCCTATCGCCCGGGGTCGTTGCCCGTCCGACTAGCGTCCATGCCCGGCCACATCGGCCCGGTGCTCGATCGCCACGGGGTGACGATGGACCCCCACGAGGCTACGCTCATCCCGTTCGGATCGATGCCTGAGACGCCCCGGATGCATCCCCGCCCAAGCACCATGCTGTGGGAGCGTGTGTGGCCAGGGCCGAGTACCACAGGCTGGGCCGAGTACCGCCAGTATAACTGGTGAGCACTTTTGGCCGCAACTTCCTGCTTGTGGGGGTTCAGGCCCTCCAGGTATATAGGTAGACAGTGGTGGTGGATCGCCGACTGCTCTTGGGAAGCAGCTCGGAACCACCCGGATGGCCCCATCGATGCCCGAATGCCCGGCATCCTCGCCCCGTCCCTCCCGAATCGATGCCCCGTTGCCGCTAGTTGGCGGCCTAGCGCCCCGGGTCGTTGCCCGATCGCCCGGGGTCGTTGCCCGTCCGACTCGCATCCATGCCCGGCCTCATCGGCCCGGTGCTCGATCGCCACGGGGTGACGATGGACCCCCACGGGGATACGCTCATCCCGTTCGGAACGATGCCTGAGACGCCCCGGATGCAGCCCCGCCCAAGCACCATGCTGTGGGAGCGTGTGTGGCCAGGGCCGAGTACCGCCAGTATAACTGGTGAGCACTTTTGGCCGCAACTTCCTGCTTGTGGGGGTTCAGGCCCTCCAGGTATATAGGTAGACAGTGGTGGTGGATGGCCGACTGCTCTTGGGAAGCAGCTCGGAACCACCCGGATAGCCCCATCGATGCCCGAATGCCCGGCATCCTCGCCCCGTCCCTCCCGAATCGATGCCCCGTTGCCGCTGGTTGGCGGCCTAGCGCCCCGGGTCGTTGCCCTATCGCCCGGGGTCGTTGCCCGTCCGACTCGCGTCCATGCCCGGCCACATCGGCCCGGTGCTCGATCGCCACGGGGTGACGATGGACCCCCACGGGGCTACGCTCATCCCGTTCGGATCGATGCCTGAGACGCCCCGGATGCAACCCCGCCCAATCACCATGCTGTGGGAGCGGGTGTGGCCAGGGCCGAGTACCACAGGCTGGGCCGAGTACCGCCAGTATAACTGGTGAGCACTTTTGGCCGCAACTTCCTGCTTGTGGGGGTTCAGGCCCTCCAAGTATATAGGTAGACAGTGGTGGTGGATGGCCGACTGCTCTTGGGAAGCAGCTCGGAACCACCCGGATAGCCCCATCGATGCCCGAATGCCCGGCATCCTCGCCCCGTCCCTCCCGAATCGATGCCCGGTTGCCGCTAGTTGGCGGCCTAGCGCCCCGGGTCGTTGCCCGTCCGACTCGCATCCATGCCCGGCCTCATCGGCCCGGTGCTCGATCGCCACGGGGTGACGATGGACCCCCACGGGGATACGGTCATCCCGTTCGGAACGATGCTTGAGACGCCTCGGATGCAGCCCCGCCCAAGCACCATGCTGTGGGAGCGTGTGTGGCCAGGGCCGAGTACCACAGGCTGGGCCGAGTACCGCCAGTATAACTGGTGAGCACTTTTGGCCGCAACTTCCTGCTTGTGGGGGTTCAGGCCCTCCAGGTATATAGGTAGACAGTGGTGGTGGATGGCCGACTGCTCTTGGGAAGCAGCTCGGAACCACCCGGATAGCCCCATCGATGCCCGAATGCCCGGCATCCTCGCCCCGTCCCCCCGAATCGATGCCCCGTTGCCGCTGGTTTGCGGCCTAGCGCCCCGGGTCGTTGCCCTATCGCCCGGGGTCGTTGCCCGTCCGACTCGCGTCCATGCCCGGCCACATCGGCCCGGTGCTCGATCGCCACGGGGTGACGATGGACCCCCACGAGGCTACGCTCATCCCGTTCGGATCGATGCCTGAGACGCCCCGGATGCATCCCCGCCCAAGCACCATGCTGTGGGAGCGTGTGTGGCCAGGGCCGAGTACCACAGGCTGGGCCGAGTACCGCCAGTATAACTGGTGAGCACTTTTGGCCGCAACTTCCTGCTTGTGGGGGTTCAGGCCCTCCAGGTATATAGGTAGACAGTGGTGGTGGATGGCCGACTGCTCTTGGGAAGCAGCTCGGAACCACCCGGATAGCCCCATCGATGCCCGAATGCCCGGCATCCTCGCCCCGTCCCCCCGAATCGATGCCCCGTTGCCGCTGGTTTGCGGCCTAGCGCCCCGGGTCGTTGCCCTATCGCCCGGGGTCGTTGCCCGTCCGACTCGCGTCCATGCCCGGCCACATCGGCCCGGTGCTCGATCGCCACGGGGTGACGATGGACCCCCACGAGGCTACGCTCATCCCGTTCGGATCGATGCCTGAGACGCCCCGGATGCATCCCCGCCCAAGCACCATGCTGTGGGAGCGTGTGTGGCCAGGGCCGAGTACCACAGGCTGGGCCGAGTACCGCCAGTATAACTGGTGAGCACTTTTGGCCGCAACTTCCTGCTTGTGGGGGTTCAGGCCCTCCAGGTATATAGGTAGACAGTGGTGGTGGATGGCCGACTGCTCTTGGGAAGCAGCTCGGAACCACCCGGATAGCCCCATCGATGCCCGAATGCCCGGCATCCTCGCCCCGTCCCCCCGAATCGATGCCCCGTTGCCGCTGGTTTGCGGCCTAGCGCCCCGGGTCGTTGCCCTATCGCCCGGGGTCGTTGCCCGTCCGACTCGCGTCCATGCCCGGCCACATCGGCCCGGTGCTCGATCGCCACGGGGTGACGATGGACCCCCACGAGGCTACGCTCATCCCGTTCGGATCGATGCCTGAGACGCCCCGGATGCATCCCCGCCCAAGCACCATGCTGTGGGAGCGTGTGTGGCCAGGGCCGAGTACCACAGGCTGGGCCGAGTACCGCCAGTATAACTGGTGAGCACTTTTGGCCGCAACTTCCTGCTTGTGGGGGTTCAGGCCCTCCAGGTATATAGGTAGACAGTGGTGGTGGATGGCCGACTGCTCTTGGGAAGCAGCTCGGAACCACCCGGATAGCCCCATCGATGCCCGAATGCCCGGCATCCTCGCCCCGTCCCTCCCGAATCGATGCCCCGTTGCCGCTGGTTGGCGGCCTAGTGCCCGGGGTCGTTGCCCGTCCGACTCGTGTCCATGCCCGCCCTCATCGGCCCGGTGCCCGGTCGCCATGGGGGGACGACGGACACCCTCGGGGCTATGCTCGTCGCGTTCGGATCGATGCCCGGCCGTCCCGGATGCAACCCCGACCAAGCATTAAGCTGTGGGGGCGTGTGTGGCCAGGGCCGAGTACCACAGGCTGGGCCGAGTACCGCCAGTATAACTGGTGAGCACTTTTGGCCGCAACTTCCTGCTTGTGGGGGTTCAGGCCCTCCAGTTATATAGGTAGACAGTGGTGGTGGATGGCCGACTGCTCTTGGGAAGCAGCTCGGAACCACCCGGATAGCCCCATCGATGCCCGAATGCCCGGCATCCTCGCCCCGTCCCTCCCGAATCGATGCCCCGTTGCCGCTGGTTTGCGGCCTAGCGCCCCGGGTCGTTGCCCTATCGCCCGGGGTCGTTGCCCGTCCGACTCGCGTCCATGCCCGGCCACATCGGCCCGGTGCTCGATCGCCACGGGGTGTCGATGGACCCCCACGAGGCTACGCTCATCCCGTTCGGATCGATGCCTGAGACGCCCCGGATGCATCCCCGCCCAAGCACCATGCTGTGGGAGCGTGTGTGGCCAGGGCCGAGTACCACAGGCTGGGCCGAGTACCGCCAGTATAACTGGTGAGCACTTTTGGCCGCAACTTCCTGCTTGTGGGGGTTCAGGCCCTCCAGGTATATAGGTAGACAGTGGTGGTGGATGGCCGACTGCTCTTGGGAAGCAGGTCGGAACCACCCGGATAGCCCCATCGATGCCCGAATGCCCGGCATCCTCGCCCCGTCCCTCCCGAATCGATGCCCCGTTGCCGCTGGTTGGCGGCCTAGTGCCCGGGGTCGTTGCCCGTCCGACTCGTGTCCATGCCCGCCCTCATCGGCCCGGTGCCCGGTCGCCATGGGGGGACGACGGACACCCTCGGGGCTATGCTCGTCGCGTTTGGATCGATGGCCGGCCGTCCCGGATGCAACCCCGCCCAAGCACCAAGCTGTGGGGGCGTGTGTGGCCAGGGCCGAGTACCACAGGCAGGGCCGAGTACCGCCAGTATAACTGGTGAGCACTTTTGGCCGCAACTTCCTGCTTGTGGGGGTTCAGGCCCTCCAAGTATATAGGTAGACAGTGTTGGTGGATGGCCGACTGCTCTTGGGAAGCAGCTCGGAACCACCCGGATTGCCCGATCGATGCGCGAATGCCCCGCGTCCTCGTCCCGTCCCTCCCGAATCGATGCCCCTTTGCCGCGAGTTGGCGGCCTAGCGCCCCGGGTCGTTGCCCGATCGCCCGGTTTCGTTGCCCGTCCGACTCGCGTCCATGCCCGGCGCTCGGTCGCCATGTGGGGAAGACGGACCCCCTCGGGGCTATGCTCGTCGCGTTCGGATCGATGCCCGGCCGTCCCGGATGCAACCCCGACCAAGCATTAAGCTGTGGGGGCGTGTGTGGCCAGGGCCGAGTACCACAGGCAGGGCCGAGTACCGCCAGTATAACTGGTGAGCACTTTTGGCCGCAACTTCCTGCTTGTGGGGGTTCAGGCCCTCCAAGTATATAGGTAGACAGTGGTGGTGGACGGCCGACTGCTCTTGGGAAGCAGCTCGGAACCACCCGAATTGCCCCCTGTCGATGCGTCCGAATAGCGTCCATGCTCGACCACCCCGTCCGGTGCTCGGCTGCCTTGTGGCAATGCCCGACCCCCACGGCACTATGCCTGTCCCTTTCGATTTAATGCTAGGCCACCCCGGACACATCCCCCCCCATGGATGCGTCGGGCTAGCGTCCATGCTCGACCACCCCGTCCGGTGCTCGGCTGCCTTGTGGCAATGCCCGACCCCCACGGCACTATGCCTGTCCCTTTCGATTTAATGCTAGGCCGCCCCGGACGCATCCCCGTCCAAGTAGCCAGCATCTGGGTCGCGCATTGCCTGGGCCGTGTACCACAGCAAGGGCCGAGTACCGCCAGTATAACTGGTGAGCACTTTTGGCCGCAACTTCCTGCTTGTGGGCGTACGGGCCCTCCAGGTATATAGATAGACGGTGGTAGGCGACCGTCAGCCCATGCACCCCGATGGCAGCCGTGCTCACGCGTGCGTCCTGTGTTGCCGTTCACCCCGGACGGCCCACGCGCTGACGCTGCCCCCCGTGCCCGATGCTCGGAACCTCCCGGATTGCCCCTCCCCCCCCCCCCAATGGATGCGTCGGGCTAGCGTCCATGCCCTGCCTCCTCGGTCCGGTGCTCGGCTGCCTTGTGGCAATGCACGACCCCCACGGCACTTTGCCAGTCCCTTTCGATTCGATGCTAAGCTGCCCCGGACGCATCCCCGTCCAAGGAGCCGGCTTCTGGGTGGTGCACTGCCTGGGCCGAGTACCACATCATGGGCCGAGTACCGCCAGTATAACTGGTGAGCACTTTTGGCCGCAACTTCCTGCTTGTGGGCGTACGGGCCCTCCAGGTATATAGATAGACGGTGGTGGGCGACCGTCCGCCCTTGCACCCGGATGGCAGCCGTGCTCACGCGTGCGTCCTGTGTTGCCGTTCACCCCGGACGGCCCACGCGTTGACGCTGCCCCCGTGCTCGATGCTCGGAACCTCTCGGATTGCCCCTCCCCCCCCCCCCCCCCCCCCAATGGATGCGGCGGGCTAGCGTCCATGCCCTGCCTCCTCGGTCTGGTGCTCAGCTGCCTTGTGCCAATGCACGACCCCCACGGCACTTTGCCAGTCCCTTTCGATTCGATGCTAAGCTGCCCCGGACGCATCCCCGTCCAAGGAGCCGGCTTCTGGGTGGTGCGCTGCCTGGGCCGAGTACCACATCATGGGCCGAGTACCGCCAGTATAACTGGTGAGCACTTTTGGCCGCAACTTCCTGCTTGTGGGCGTACGGGCCCTCCAGGTATATAGATAGACGGTGGTAGGCGACCGTCCGCCCATGCACCCGGGTGGCATCCCCGCTCACCCGTGCATCGTCTGATGCCGTTTGCCCCGGACGGCGCATGCGTTGACGTTGGCCCCGTGCCCGATGCTCGGAACCTCCCGGATTGCCCCACCCCCATCGATGCGTCGGGCTAGCGTCCATGCCTGGCCACCTCGGTCAGGTGCTCGGCTGTGCTTGTGGCAATGCACGACCCCCACGGCACTCTGCCCGTCCCTTTGGATACGATGCTAAGCTGCCCCGGACGCATCCCCGTCCATGGAGCCAGCTTCTGGGTCGTGCACTGCCTGGGCCGAGTACCAGAGCATGGGCCGAGTACCGCCAGTATAACTGGTGAGCACTTTTGGCCGCAACTTCCTGCTTGTGGGCGGACGGGCTCTCCAAGTATATAGGTAGAAGGTGGTATGCGACCGTCCGCCCATGCACCCGGATGGCATCCCCGCTCACCCGCGCATCGTCTGATGGCGTTCACCACGGTCGGTGCACGCGTCGACGCTGCCCTTGGGGCGGATGGTTGTCCGTCTTCCTCCTTGCATCCTTCCCGCCTCTCACCCGCTCCAATCTGCTTGATCCGTCCTCTCCTTGTTGCGGTCCTGGGCGATGTGCTTGTCATGCCCGTCCAGTCCAGTACCCTTTACGTCGCAGTCGTCATCCGCCTAGTTTGCAGATTTGCACCCATAAGCCCCCAACACCCCATTCTGAGTTCGCGTGCGGGCGCGCCCGTTTGCTGCCCGAGGGTAACCGTCCACCGTGTAGTGTGAGCCACACCGCTGGACGTTGCTCCCGGGCAGCTGCCCCCCTCCGCTCCCCCAACCAGTCCCCCCTGCTGTTTACGCGTGCAGGCGCGCCCGTCCAGCTTGTCCGCCTCGATCACCCTGCATTGCTTGGTACGTGAGCAGACGTGAGCTGCGCCTCAATCTGTCCCTGCCCCTCGACTCGATTTGTTCCTCGACTGTGGGTTTTGCACTGCCCCCGTCCCCGTCCTCACGAATGGGCGACGCGGGGTGCTGACGGTTGCCTTCCGCGTGCGGGCGCGCCCGTCCAGCCGTTCCCCACTGGTCTCCCTGCACTGCAGGGCGATACGTGTGGGTGCGAGCTGCGCCCGGATCGGTCCCTGTCCCTCGACTGTGGGTTCCGAGCTGCTCCCGTCCTCGTCCTCCCGGACGGGCGACGCGGGGCTGCGATGGATGGCTTTCGCGTGCGGGCGCGCCCGTCCAGCTCTCGTGCGCATCGTTCTCCCAGCACTCCTGGGCGAGCTGCGCGGACGCGGGCTGTGCCTCGATCGGTCCCTGTCCCTGTCCCTCGGCTGTGGGTTTTGCAGTGCTCCCGTCCTCGTCCCCCGGGTCGGGCGACGGTGGTTTTGATGGTTGGCTATCGCGTGCGGGCGCGCCCGTCCAGCTCTCGTGCGCAGCGTTCTCCCTGCACTCCTGGGCGAGCAATGCGGACGCGGGCTGCGCCTCGTTCAGTCCATGTCCCTCGATTCGATATGTCCCTCGGCTGTGCCTGTAGCAGTGCTCCCGTCCCCGTCCTCTTGGTCGGGTGACGCGGGGTTGCTTTGGTCGGATTTCGCGTGCGGGCGCGCCCGTCCAGCTCCGTTCCCCACTGATCGCCTTGCCTTGCACGGCGGCCTCTGTGCGGACGCGAGCTGTGCCTCGATCGGTCCCTGTCCCTTTATTCCATATGTCCCTCGGCTGTGGGTGTAGCTGTGCTCCCGTCCTCGTCCTCCAGGACGGGCGACGGGGGTTGCGATGGTTGGCTCTCGCGTGCGGGCGCGCCCGTCCAGCTCGTTTCCCCATTGATCGCCTTGCCTTGCATGGCGGCCTCTGTGCGGACGCGAGCTGTGCCTCGATCGGTCCCTGTCCCTCGATTCGATGTGTCCCTCGGATGTGGGTTTTACAGTGCTTCCGTCCTGGTCCTCCGGGACAGTCGACGGTGGTTGCGATGGTTGGCTATCGCGTGCGGGCGCGCCCGTCCAGCTCTCGTGCGCAGCGTTCTCCCCGCACTCCTGGGCGAGCAATGCGGACGCGGGCTGCGCCTCGGTCGGTCCCCGTCCCTCGATTCGATATGTCCCTCGGCTGTGCACTGTAGCGGTGCTCCCGTCCTCGTCCACTTGGTCGGTTGACGCGGGGTTGCTTCGGTCGGCTTTCGCGTGCGGGCGCGCCCGTCCAACTCTGTTCCCCACTGATCGCCTTGCCTTGCACGGCCTCTGTGCGGACGCGAGCTGTGCCTCGATCGGTCCCAGTCCCTCGATTCGATATGTCCCTCGGCTGTGGGTGTAGCTGTGCTCCCGTCCTCGTCCTTCTGGACGGGCGACGGGGGTTGCGATGGTTGGCTTTCGCGTGCGGGCGCGCCCGTCCAGCTCTCGTGCGCCGCGTTCTCCCAGCACTCCTGGGCGAGCAATGCGGACGCGGGCTGCGCCTCGGTCGGTCCCCGTCCCTCGATCCGATATGTCCCTCGGCTGTGCACTGTAGCGGTGCTCCCGTCCTCGTCCACTTGGTCGGTTGACGCGGGGTTGCTTCGGTCGGCTTTCGCGTGCGGGCGCGCCCGTCCAGCTCCATTCCCCATTGATCGCCTTGCCTTGCATTGGCGGCCTCTGTGCGGACTCGAGCTGTGCCTCGATCGGTGCCTGTCCCTCTATTCGATTTGTCTCTCGGCTGTGGGTGTAGCTGTGCTCCCGTCCTCGTCCCCCCGGACGGGCGACGGCGGTTGCGATGGTTGACTTTCGCGTGCGGGCGCGCCCGTCCAGCTCTATTCCCCATTGATCGCCTTGCCTTGCATGGCGGCCTCTGTGCGGACGCGAGCTGTGCCTCGATCGGTCCCTGTCCCTCTATTCGATATGTCCATCGGCTGTGGGTTTTTGCAGTGCTCCAATCCTCGTCCTCCGGGACGGGCGACGGTCGTTCAGTCCATGTCCCTCGATTCGATATGTCCCTCGGCTGTGCCTGTAGCAGTGCTCCCGTCCCCGTCCTCTTGGATGGGCGACGCGGGGTTGCGATGGTCGGCTTTCGCGTGCGGGCGCGCCCGTCCAGCTCTATTCCCCATTGATCGCCTTGCCTTGCATGGCGGCCTCTGTGCGGACTCGAGCTGTGCCTCGATCGGTGCCTGTCCCTCCATTCGATTTGTCCCTCGGCTGTGGGTGTAGCTGTGCTCCCGTCCTCGTCCCCCCGGACGGGCGACGGGGGTTGCGATGGTTGGCTTTCGCGTGCGGGCGCGCCCGTCCAGCTCTATTCCCCATTGATCGCCTTGCCTTGCATGGCGGACTCTGTGCGGACGCGAGCTGTGCCTCGATCGGTCCCTGTCCCTCTATTCGATATGTCCGTCGGCTGTGAGTTCTGCTGTGCTCCCGTCCGCGTCCTCCGGGACGGGCTGCGGGGGTTGCGATGGTTGGCTCTCGCGTGCCGGGCTGCGCCTCGGTCAGTCCTTGTCCCTCGATCCGATATGTCCCTCGGCTGTGTGTAGCAGTGCTCCCGTCCCCGTCCTCTTGGATGGGCGACGCGGGGTTGCGATGGTCGGCTTTCGCGTGCGGGCGCGCCCGTCCAGCTCGATTCCCCCTTGATCGCCTTGCCTTGCACGGAGACCTCTGTGCGGACGCGAGCTGTGCCTCGATCGGTCCCTGTCCCTCGGCTGTGGGTTTTGCTGTGCTCCCGTCCTCGTCCTCCTGGACGGGCGACGCGGGGTTTCGATGGCTGGCTTTCGCCTGGCATGGCGACCTGTGCGGTCGCTAGCTGTGCCTCGAACGGTCCCTGTCCCTCGATTCGATTTGTCCCTCGGCTGTGGGTTTTGCGAGGCCCCCGTCCTCGTCCTCTTGGTCGGGCGACGCGGGGTGGCGATGTTTGGCTTCCGCGTGCGGGCGCGCCCGTCCTGCTCTCGTCTGCATGGGTCGCCCAGCACTGCAGGGCGATCTGTGCGGGCGGGAACTGTGCCTCGATCGGTCCCTGTCCCTCGATTCGATTTGTCCCTCGGCTGTGGGTTTTTGCGTGGCCCCCG
>JASFXW010000324.1:22500-25000 GCA_030490835.1 Annona cherimola | reverse complement strand
TTCCTTTTTATTGAAAGGTTTGGAAGTGTTCCTGTAATTCTCCTCTCCCTCTCTTGAGTTTTCGGTTTTCCTATCACTCTAACCTCTTTCTAAAGCGGTAAGGCTGCTAAGGCTTGGCAAACCTTAGGCCGGTTGCAAGTTTGTTCATAGTCCACGTTCAGGCTTGTAACAGTTGTGGTATCAGAGCCCTGTTTCTTTCCTTTTGGGTGAATTAACATGGCAGATCGAGGTGCGATGGGTCCGTTGGAAGAACGAATCTCTCAACTCGAGCAGCGTGTGGCTGGGCTCGCTGCCGAGACAGAGTCGTTGGAATCGAATGCTTCTGATGACTTTGGCGCAAAGTTGGTGGGAATAGCGGAACGGGTTGAGTCCTTAGAAGTTGCCCAAGCTGCGTTGCTGACCAAGGTCGATGGGCTGGTCGACGAGGTCTTCGTTTTGAGGAAAGCATTGTTGGGAGCAAGCTCTTCCTCAGATGGGCACAAAACTAAGGTACCTAATCCCTCTCCTTATCCTGGTACACGTAATGCTAAGGAATTGGAGAATTTTCTGTGGGATATGGAACAGTATTTCAAAGCTGCTCGGACACCCGAAAATGAGATGCTCACCATCTCATGCTTGCATTTGACTGGGGATGCAAAACTTTGGTGGCGCAATCGCGTGGAGGACGTGGTTCGTCCCAAGATCACGACGTGGGCTGAGATGAAGGCGGAACTGCGGGACCAGTTTTTGCCTTGTAATGTCGCATGGTTGGCCAGAGAGTCTCTTCGAAATCTCAAGCACACCGGCACTGTGCGAGAGTATGTGAAAAACTTTCAGTCCCTTATGTTGAACGTGAAGAACATGTCTGAGGACGACAAGCTCTTCAACTTCATGACTGGTCTTCAGTCATGGGCACAAGCCGAACTGCGACGGCAGGGTGTCAAAGACTTAGCTGTGGCTATCTCTGCGGCGGAGAGCCTTGCTGACTACAAGGCGAACCAGGGAACGCTAGATAAGAAGAAGAAACCTTTCTCTAAAGGCATTGGGAAGGCAAAGAAAGCTGACGGTCAGGGCAGCGACACAAAGTCGAAGGGCTCAAAAGCGGCTCCTTCATCAGGTTGCTTCATCTGTAAGGGCCAGCATTTTGCCAGGGAATGCCCGAAACGTGAAAAGGTTGCGGCTATAGTCATGACCGAGGACGACCAGGGGGAGTCGCCTGCTCGGGTAAACCAGTTGCAGTTGGTGAATGCAATAACAACCGGGGACAGAAATGTTACGAAAGGCCTCATGTATGTACCAATCATCCTGAATGGGCACAAGTGCAGCGGGATGGTTGATACAGGTGCGACTCATACCTTTATCTCTGATAAATGTGTTTCACGTTTTGGTCTCAATCTTGAAAAGGGACAGAGCCGAATCAAGGCTGTGAACTCGGAGGCGAAACCTATTGCCGGTGTTGCTCGGGACGTTCCATTAGTAGTGGGTGGATGGCAAGGCCGAATCACCATGAACGCGGTACCCCTGGACGACTTTGAGGTGATACTGGGCTTGGATTTCATAACACAAGCACAGGCGTGGGTGGTTCCACACCTCAAGGGCGTGCTCATCACTGGTAACTCCGAATCTTGCTTCGTTTCTTGTTCTTTTCAGACAAGCCAGAGTAATGTGGAGTTGGTCTCCGCATTACAACTTAAAGACGGTTTGAGGAAGGGAAATCCAACCTTCCTGGCAACCCTCATTGAGGAGGGGATTACGTTGGAGTCCGAGGTGCCTACTGCGATCAGTGAGGTATTGCGTGAGTACGAGGAGTTGATGCCACCACAGTTGCCAAAGGAACTCCCTCCAAGGCGACCCACTGATCATCATATCGAGCTAATGCCTGGGGCTCGACCTCCTGCAAAGGCACCGTATCGGATGGCACCAACCGAGCTGAAAGAACTCAGAAAGCAGCTCGACGAGTTGTTGGATGCGGGGTTCATCCAACCTTCCAAAGCACCATACGGAGCACCTGTGCTGTTTCAAAAGAAACATGACGGAACATTGCGGCTATGCGTGGACTATCGGGCGCTAAACAAAGTAACGGTGAAGAACAAGTATCCACTTCCCTTGGTGGCAGATTTATTTGATAGACTGGCCAAGGCGAAGTACTTCACCAAGTTGGACTTGAGGTCGGGATACTGGCAAGTACGGATGGCTGAAGGGGATGAATCAAAGACCACCATGGTGACGAGGTATGGTTCCTTTGAGTATTTGGTTATGCCTTTCGGTTTAACTAATGCCCCTGCTACCTTCTGTAACCTCATGAACGATGTACTTCATCCTTTTGTGGATGTATTTGTCGTTGTATACTTGGATGACATTGTAATCTATAGTGATAGTCTTGAGGAACATGTCTCTCACCTCAAGTTAGTGTTTGATAAGCTTATAGCCAGCAAATTATATGTAAAAAGGGAAAAATGTAGCTTTGCCCAGAAGGAGATTATGTTCCTCGGGCATCGCATTTCCCAGGGAAAGGTGCATA
>JASFXW010000324.1:0-7500 GCA_030490835.1 Annona cherimola | reverse complement strand
GCCCTCCAGGTATATAGGTAGACAGTGGTGGTGGATCGCCGACTGCTCTTGGGAAGCAGCTCGGAACCACCCGGATGGCCCCATCGATGCCCGAATGCCCGGCATCCTCGCCCCGTCCCTCCCGAATCGATGCCCCGTTGCCGCTAGTTGGCGGCCTAGCGCCCCGGGTCGTTGCCCGATCGCCCGGGGTCGTTGCCCGTCCGACTCGCATCCATGCCCGGCCTCATCGGCCCGGTGCTCGATCGCCACGGGGTGACGATGGACCCCCACGGGGATACGCTCATCCCGTTCGGAACGATGCCTGAGACGCCCCGGATGCAGCCCCGCCCAAGCACCATGCTGTGGGAGCGTGTGTGGCCAGGGCCGAGTACCGCCAGTATAACTGGTGAGCACTTTTGGCCGCAACTTCCTGCTTGTGGGGGTTCAGGCCCTCCAGGTATATAGGTAGACAGTGGTGGTGGATGGCCGACTGCTCTTGGGAAGCAGCTCGGAACCACCCGGATAGCCCCATCGATGCCCGAATGCCCGGCATCCTCGCCCCGTCCCTCCCGAATCGATGCCCCGTTGCCGCTGGTTGGCGGCCTAGCGCCCCGGGTCGTTGCCCTATCGCCCGGGGTCGTTGCCCGTCCGACTCGCGTCCATGCCCGGCCACATCGGCCCGGTGCTCGATCGCCACGGGGTGACGATGGACCCCCACGGGGCTACGCTCATCCCGTTCGGATCGATGCCTGAGACGCCCCGGATGCAACCCCGCCCAATCACCATGCTGTGGGAGCGGGTGTGGCCAGGGCCGAGTACCACAGGCTGGGCCGAGTACCGCCAGTATAACTGGTGAGCACTTTTGGCCGCAACTTCCTGCTTGTGGGGGTTCAGGCCCTCCAAGTATATAGGTAGACAGTGGTGGTGGATGGCCGACTGCTCTTGGGAAGCAGCTCGGAACCACCCGGATAGCCCCATCGATGCCCGAATGCCCGGCATCCTCGCCCCGTCCCTCCCGAATCGATGCCCGGTTGCCGCTAGTTGGCGGCCTAGCGCCCCGGGTCGTTGCCCGTCCGACTCGCATCCATGCCCGGCCTCATCGGCCCGGTGCTCGATCGCCACGGGGTGACGATGGACCCCCACGGGGATACGGTCATCCCGTTCGGAACGATGCTTGAGACGCCTCGGATGCAGCCCCGCCCAAGCACCATGCTGTGGGAGCGTGTGTGGCCAGGGCCGAGTACCACAGGCTGGGCCGAGTACCGCCAGTATAACTGGTGAGCACTTTTGGCCGCAACTTCCTGCTTGTGGGGGTTCAGGCCCTCCAGGTATATAGGTAGACAGTGGTGGTGGATGGCCGACTGCTCTTGGGAAGCAGCTCGGAACCACCCGGATAGCCCCATCGATGCCCGAATGCCCGGCATCCTCGCCCCGTCCCCCCGAATCGATGCCCCGTTGCCGCTGGTTTGCGGCCTAGCGCCCCGGGTCGTTGCCCTATCGCCCGGGGTCGTTGCCCGTCCGACTCGCGTCCATGCCCGGCCACATCGGCCCGGTGCTCGATCGCCACGGGGTGACGATGGACCCCCACGAGGCTACGCTCATCCCGTTCGGATCGATGCCTGAGACGCCCCGGATGCATCCCCGCCCAAGCACCATGCTGTGGGAGCGTGTGTGGCCAGGGCCGAGTACCACAGGCTGGGCCGAGTACCGCCAGTATAACTGGTGAGCACTTTTGGCCGCAACTTCCTGCTTGTGGGGGTTCAGGCCCTCCAGGTATATAGGTAGACAGTGGTGGTGGATGGCCGACTGCTCTTGGGAAGCAGCTCGGAACCACCCGGATAGCCCCATCGATGCCCGAATGCCCGGCATCCTCGCCCCGTCCCTCCCGAATCGATGCCCCGTTGCCGCTGGTTGGCGGCCTAGTGCCCGGGGTCGTTGCCCGTCCGACTCGTGTCCATGCCCGCCCTCATCGGCCCGGTGCCCGGTCGCCATGGGGGGACGACGGACACCCTCGGGGCTATGCTCGTCGCGTTCGGATCGATGCCCGGCCGTCCCGGATGCAACCCCGACCAAGCATTAAGCTGTGGGGGCGTGTGTGGCCAGGGCCGAGTACCACAGGCTGGGCCGAGTACCGCCAGTATAACTGGTGAGCACTTTTGGCCGCAACTTCCTGCTTGTGGGGGTTCAGGCCCTCCAGTTATATAGGTAGACAGTGGTGGTGGATGGCCGACTGCTCTTGGGAAGCAGCTCGGAACCACCCGGATAGCCCCATCGATGCCCGAATGCCCGGCATCCTCGCCCCGTCCCTCCCGAATCGATGCCCCGTTGCCGCTGGTTTGCGGCCTAGCGCCCCGGGTCGTTGCCCTATCGCCCGGGGTCGTTGCCCGTCCGACTCGCGTCCATGCCCGGCCACATCGGCCCGGTGCTCGATCGCCACGGGGTGTCGATGGACCCCCACGAGGCTACGCTCATCCCGTTCGGATCGATGCCTGAGACGCCCCGGATGCATCCCCGCCCAAGCACCATGCTGTGGGAGCGTGTGTGGCCAGGGCCGAGTACCACAGGCTGGGCCGAGTACCGCCAGTATAACTGGTGAGCACTTTTGGCCGCAACTTCCTGCTTGTGGGGGTTCAGGCCCTCCAGGTATATAGGTAGACAGTGGTGGTGGATGGCCGACTGCTCTTGGGAAGCAGCTCGGAACCACCCGGATAGCCCCATCGATGCCCGAATGCCCGGCATCCTCGCCCCGTCCCTCCCGAATCGATGCCCCGTTGCCGCTGGTTGGCGGCCTAGTGCCCGGGGTCGTTGCCCGTCCGACTCGTGTCCATGCCCGCCCTCATCGGCCCGGTGCCCGGTCGCCATGGGGGGACGACGGACACCCTCGGGGCTATGCTCGTCGCGTTCGGATCGATGCCCGGCCGTCCCGGATGCAACCCCGACCAAGCATTAAGCTGTGGGGGCGTGTGTGGCCAGGGCCGAGTACCACAGGCTGGGCCGAGTACCGCCAGTATAACTGGTGAGCACTTTTGGCCGCAACTTCCTGCTTGTGGGGGTTCAGGCCCTCCAGTTATATAGGTAGACAGTGGTGGTGGATGGCCGACTGCTCTTGGGAAGCAGCTCGGAACCACCCGGATAGCCCCATCGATGCCCGAATGCCCGGCATCCTCGCCCCGTCCCTCCCGAATCGATGCCCCGTTGCCGCTGGTTTGCGGCCTAGCGCCCCGGGTCGTTGCCCTATCGCCCGGGGTCGTTGCCCGTCCGACTCGCGTCCATGCCCGGCCACATCGGCCCGGTGCTCGATCGCCACGGGGTGTCGATGGACCCCCACGAGGCTACGCTCATCCCGTTCGGATCGATGCCTGAGACGCCCCGGATGCATCCCCGCCCAAGCACCATGCTGTGGGAGCGTGTGTGGCCAGGGCCGAGTACCACAGGCTGGGCCGAGTACCGCCAGTATAACTGGTGAGCACTTTTGGCCGCAACTTCCTGCTTGTGGGGGTTCAGGCCCTCCAGGTATATAGGTAGACAGTGGTGGTGGATGGCCGACTGCTCTTGGGAAGCAGGTCGGAACCACCCGGATAGCCCCATCGATGCCCGAATGCCCGGCATCCTCGCCCCGTCCCTCCCGAATCGATGCCCCGTTGCCGCTGGTTGGCGGCCTAGTGCCCGGGGTCGTTGCCCGTCCGACTCGTGTCCATGCCCGCCCTCATCGGCCCGGTGCCCGGTCGCCATGGGGGGACGACGGACACCCTCGGGGCTATGCTCGTCGCGTTTGGATCGATGGCCGGCCGTCCCGGATGCAACCCCGCCCAAGCACCAAGCTGTGGGGGCGTGTGTGGCCAGGGCCGAGTACCACAGGCAGGGCCGAGTACCGCCAGTATAACTGGTGAGCACTTTTGGCCGCAACTTCCTGCTTGTGGGGGTTCAGGCCCTCCAAGTATATAGGTAGACAGTGTTGGTGGATGGCCGACTGCTCTTGGGAAGCAGCTCGGAACCACCCGGATTGCCCGATCGATGCGCGAATGCCCCGCGTCCTCGTCCCGTCCCTCCCGAATCGATGCCCCTTTGCCGCGAGTTGGCGGCCTAGCGCCCCGGGTCGTTGCCCGATCGCCCGGTTTCGTTGCCCGTCCGACTCGCGTCCATGCCCGGCGCTCGGTCGCCATGTGGGGAAGACGGACCCCCTCGGGGCTATGCTCGTCGCGTTCGGATCGATGCCCGGCCGTCCCGGATGCAACCCCGACCAAGCATTAAGCTGTGGGGGCGTGTGTGGCCAGGGCCGAGTACCACAGGCAGGGCCGAGTACCGCCAGTATAACTGGTGAGCACTTTTGGCCGCAACTTCCTGCTTGTGGGGGTTCAGGCCCTCCAAGTATATAGGTAGACAGTGGTGGTGGACGGCCGACTGCTCTTGGGAAGCAGCTCGGAACCACCCGAATTGCCCCCTGTCGATGCGTCCGAATAGCGTCCATGCTCGACCACCCCGTCCGGTGCTCGGCTGCCTTGTGGCAATGCCCGACCCCCACGGCACTATGCCTGTCCCTTTCGATTTAATGCTAGGCCACCCCGGACACATCCCCCCCCATGGATGCGTCGGGCTAGCGTCCATGCTCGACCACCCCGTCCGGTGCTCGGCTGCCTTGTGGCAATGCCCGACCCCCACGGCACTATGCCTGTCCCTTTCGATTTAATGCTAGGCCGCCCCGGACGCATCCCCGTCCAAGTAGCCAGCATCTGGGTCGCGCATTGCCTGGGCCGTGTACCACAGCAAGGGCCGAGTACCGCCAGTATAACTGGTGAGCACTTTTGGCCGCAACTTCCTGCTTGTGGGCGTACGGGCCCTCCAGGTATATAGATAGACGGTGGTAGGCGACCGTCAGCCCATGCACCCCGATGGCAGCCGTGCTCACGCGTGCGTCCTGTGTTGCCGTTCACCCCGGACGGCCCACGCGCTGACGCTGCCCCCGTGCCCGATGCTCGGAACCTCCCGGATTGCCCCTCCCCCCCCCCCCCCCAATGGATGCGTCGGGCTAGCGTCCATGCCCTGCCTCCTCGGTCCGGTGCTCGGCTGCCTTGTGGCAATGCACGACCCCCACGGCACTTTGCCAGTCCCTTTCGATTCGATGCTAAGCTGCCCCGGACGCATCCCCGTCCAAGGAGCCGGCTTCTGGGTGGTGCACTGCCTGGGCCGAGTACCACATCATGGGCCGAGTACCGCCAGTATAACTGGTGAGCACTTTTGGCCGCAACTTCCTGCTTGTGGGCGTACGGGCCCTCCAGGTATATAGATAGACGGTGGTGGGCGACCGTCCGCCCTTGCACCCGGATGGCAGCCGTGCTCACGCGTGCGTCCTGTGTTGCCGTTCACCCCGGACGGCCCACGCGTTGACGCTGCCCCCGTGCTCGATGCTCGGAACCTCTCGGATTGCCCCTCCCCCCCCCCCCCCCCCCAATGGATGCGGCGGGCTAGCGTCCATGCCCTGCCTCCTCGGTCTGGTGCTCGGCTGCCTTGTGCCAATGCACGACCCCCACGGCACTTTGCCAGTCCCTTTCGATTCGATGCTAAGCTGCCCCGGACGCATCCCCGTCCAAGGAGCCGGCTTCTGGGTGGTGCGCTGCCTGGGCCGAGTACCACATCATGGGCCGAGTACCGCCAGTATAACTGGTGAGCACTTTTGGCCGCAACTTCCTGCTTGTGGGCGTACGGGCCCTCCAGGTATATAGATAGACGGTGGTAGGCGACCGTCCGCCCATGCACCCGGGTGGCATCCCCGCTCACCCGTGCATCGTCTGATGCCGTTTGCCCCGGACGGCGCATGCGTTGACGTTGGCCCCGTGCCCGATGCTCGGAACCTCCCGGATTGCCCCACCCCCATCGATGCGTCGGGCTAGCGTCCATGCCTGGCCACCTCGGTCAGGTGCTCGGCTGTGCTTGTGGCAATGCACGACCCCCACGGCACTCTGCCCGTCCCTTTGGATACGATGCTAAGCTGCCCCGGACGCATCCCCGTCCATGGAGCCAGCTTCTGGGTCGTGCACTGCCTGGGCCGAGTACCAGAGCATGGGCCGAGTACCGCCAGTATAACTGGTGAGCACTTTTGGCCGCAACTTCCTGCTTGTGGGCGGACGGGCCCTCCAAGTATATAGGTAGAAGGTGGTATGCGACCGTCCGCCCATGCACCCGGATGGCATCCCCGCTCACCCGCGCATCGTCTGATGGCGTTCACCACGGTCGGTGCACGCGTCGACGCTGCCCTTGGGGCGGATGGTTGTCCGTCTTCCTCCTTGCATCCTTCCCGCCTCTCACCCGCTCCAATCTGCTTGATCCGTCCTCTCCTTGTTGCGGTCCTGGGCGATGTGCTTGTCATGCCCGTCCAGTCCAGTACCCTTTACGTCGCAGTCGTCATCCGCCTAGTTTGCAGATTTGCACCCATAAGCCCCCAACACCCCATCTGAGTTCGCGTGCGGGCGCGCCCGTTTGCTGCCCGAGGGTAACCGTCCACCGTGTAGTGTGAGCCACACCGCTGGACGTTGCTCCCGGGCAGCTGCCCCCCTCCGCTCCCCCAACCAGTCCCCCCTGCTGTTTACGCGTGCAGGCGCGCCCGTCCAGCTTGTCCGCCTCGATCACCCTGCATTGCTTGGTACGTGAGCAGACGTGAGCTGCGCCTCAATCTGTCCCTGCCCCTCGACTCGATTTGTTCCTCGACTGTGGGTTTTGCACTGCCCCCGTCCCCGTCCTCACGAATGGGCGACGCGGGGTGCTGACGGTTGCCTTCCGCGTGCGGGCGCGCCCGTCCAGCCGTTCCCACTGGTCTCCCTGCACTGCAGGGCGATACGTGTGGGTGCGAGCTGCGCCCGGATCGGTCCCTGTCCCTCGACTGTGGGTTCCGAGCTGCTCCCGTCCTCGTCCTCCCGGACGGGCGACGCGGGGCTGCGATGGATGGCTTTCGCGTGCGGGGCGCGCCCGTCCAGCTCTCGTGCGCATCGTTCTCCCAGCACTCCTGGGCGAGCTGCGCGGACGCGGGCTGTGCCTCGATCGGTCCCTGTCCCTGTCCCTCGGCTGTGGGTTTTGCAGTGCTCCCGTCCTCGTCCCCCGGGTCGGGCGACGGTGGTTTTGATGGTTGGCTATCGCGTGCGGGCGCGCCCGTCCAGCTCTCGTGCGCAGCGTTCTCCCTGCACTCCTGGGCGAGCAATGCGGACGCGGGCTGCGCCTCGTTCAGTCCATGTCCCTCGATTCGATATGTCCCTCGGCTGTGCCTGTAGCAGTGCTCCGTCCCCGTCCTCTTGGTCGGGTGACGCGGGGTTGCTTTGGTCGGATTTCGCGTGCGGGCGCGCCCGTCCAGCTCCGTTCCCCACTGATCGCCTTGCCTTGCACGGCGGCCTCTGTGCGGACGCGAGCTGTGCCTCGATCGGTCCCTGTCCCTTTATTCCATATGTCCCTCGGCTGTGGGTGTAGCTGTGCTCCCGTCCTCGTCCTCCAGGACGGGCGACGGGGGTTGCGATGGTTGGCTCTCGCGTGCGGGCG
>JASFXW010000323.1:0-47554 GCA_030490835.1 Annona cherimola | reverse complement strand
GAGCCCCATCTGAAAATGGTACAAATCCAACGTAATCAAATAGTTTGATGTAAATAACAACTTTAAAGTATCTGATCGGGATGAAAATTGGTATGGTAATAGAATACATTATTCTAAATACAATGGGTGGAGTAGATCATGATTTCATGATCATGTGGGGCCCATTTCAGCGATGCTGCACAGGAATATATTCCATATATATATATATACACATATAAACCCCTTGGTTATTTTTTCTTTCTAAATCTTCCTCCAATCACCTAATTTTTTTTCCACTGCTATCATAATTTCATTTTCCCCTTACTGCCCTATTTCCATTTTTTCTATGCCAAAAACATCCTCTCATCTCTCCCTATAAGATCATTATTTATTAGAGTCTAAGCTTTCAGGTTATTTGCTATAGAACCCATTAACAACCCACCAACCCATTTATTAAATGGGTTGTAAATGGGTTAGAGTTGGGGTTTTCTAAATGGGTTAATAAACAGATTAGAGTTGAAATATTTTAAATGAATTAAAATTAGGATTAGGCTTCAACCCGTCCAACCCTATCCGTTAACACCCCTACTCCCATGTGTGCATAAATTTTGTTCCTGGAGTCGTAAATGGCCATGTCATGAAGGGGAAAAGTCAATACTTGATGGTTGGCTTCTACAATAATGGCCTGAGTTCAAGCTAGCAGAGATGGCTGCGGCCACGGACGATTCCTCCAAAGAGAACAAAATCGGCTCTGGCAGCTTGGGTGCAGTGTGCAGAGGAAAGCTGGGAGATGGGCGAGAGAAAATGGAGAAAGAAATAAAGACAGGAAAAAGAGCAGCAGCAGCAGCAGTCGCCGCCGCCACTATCGCCGAACATGGTGATTTCTGTATGGGAAGAAGATGGGCATTTTTGGCATTAAAACAAAAAAAAACAGATGCATATGGACGGAACGTGACGCCATGGTTATAAAAGGAATGAGGTGTGAAATGTGGCGGGAATGAAGGAAATTTCTGAAATGTCATGGGTATAGAAGGAACAAGGGATAAATAAATGTTGTTGGTATGTAAGGAATTTTCTCTTATTATATACATGTGTGTCCAAAATTCAACATAAAATATATAATCAATTCTCAAAATTATTTGATATGATTGATAAGCTAAATTTATTGGTTAATTTTACCTTGAAATATATTGAAAAAAAGGTCAAAGTAAATCTAATTATAAACTAATAGTAACTAGAAATTCTAAGTTGGACTACATGCTAAGCAAGAATATCCTATGATAAGTCTAAAAATTTTTCTTTAATTTTATATTAAATTCACGTTGTTAAATATTAAAATGATAATTAAATGCATGTTTTAAGCGAAATTTTATGAAAATCATATTTTTGGTAGAATCTTTAATTTTAATATAAAACGGGTCATTTTTGCAATACTTTGGAAAATATGAAATTATAAAAATAATTAGACAAGCTAAAAGGGATTAAATAGGCTCACTTTGAAATATGGGTAAACTGTTATAAAATCTTAAGATAAAATAAAATACACTCAAAAAGGGCTCAAAAGTAAATTAAAAAGTCTATGTGGGTTTATTAAAATCATTTTAACAGAAAACAAGTATTTAAATTCACGATTTTATTTTCCGCATGTGCACGGCAGCAGTGCAGCGCCGGAGCACCATTTTACGGTGCTCCATCTTCCCCAAAGCAGCCACGAACGGCAGCCATGGAAAACCCACAGAGCAGCTGCCCATCTTCAACTGTTTCGCAGCAAAGAAAATCCAGCTCCCTCAAATGGCCGGCAGCGATGAAACCCACCAGGCCGGAAAATTCCACGACCCATCCACTGGCAGCAAGCAGAACCAGCAAGATGAAACAGATCTACCTTCCATTTGTTTCAGCCCCAACCGGAAAATCCAATAGCAGCCATGGCACATCCTCTTCCCCGTTCGTCGATACCCATTCAATTCCACCAGCAAGCAACTGCAAACAGGTGACCGAATAGCATCCCATCTGCCCACGATCCAGCTGCCCAAAAGCAAAAATCCATTCTCACCCAAACAACAAAATCCCAGCCATGAAGCAGCAAATTCGCCGGCCCGAAATCCAATCAATCCCAAGCAACGGCAATGGCAATGGAAAGCAGTCATCATCCATTAAAAATCCAGCCCGTCCAGCAGCCACAGAAAATGCAACCAAATCGCAGCCACCCTTGTTAAGAATCAGCCCCAATTTTTGACAACACACCACTCGTCTCCCAAAATTTCTTCCCCAAACTGACATCTTCCATCCAAGACACATCCAGCTGCTGCCCCTAAAATTCAGCTCGTCCTTGCCGACAACTCACACCAAAAATCGGCAGCTGCCATTGACGACCAACGAATCAGCGGCAACCCACAGTTGCCTCGCATCTCCATGTTCCCGCCTGATATTTCCTTTTGTCTTCTTGTCCTCTGTAATTTCCGTCCTTTCATGTGTGTTTGATCTGTTAATTCACATATCCTCTGACTTAGTTGTCGATTTCCGGCTGCTTTCCGCGTTCGAACCGTCAATTTGGTAATCTCTCCACCCTGGTTTCTTCCAATCGGCTTCTCTATCTTCTCTGATTTCCAGAATCTCCGTGTCTTCGGCCCTGGTCTGAATCCTTTCGCTCCTTACAGCATGGCTAACCACTCTTTCCTTTCTCCGTAATTGTCTATTTGTCGGAACCTCAGAAAATATGTAAATCTCTTCTACCAAGTCTCCTGGTTTGTTCCCCAATTTTGAGGAGGCTTTGTGGTCATTTTCCGAATCATACATCTTTTCGACTTATCAAACATCTTTTTCTCTGAAACAAAACACCGACAGTCGGTGGTTCGGAGTTCATTTGGAGAAGCTATGCCACAAGAACGGGTGGTGTCGTTACGGCGGCAGTTGTCGAGCAGGAGATCTCGCTACCGCTTTCGTTTGGATTATGACGCGCGCAATTCTCGTGGAGGCCTTCAAATACATTGGGAAGTATGGCAAGTAGGTGCAGACCCTTTCTGTTGCTTTTGCAGGCGACCAAGTGGAATCCCACATCGCTGGGAGGGATTTCCAAGGGGCCCCTCACCCTATAAAAAGGCCTCCACTCATCCCAAGGAGGACACCCCACACCCCATATACACTTCTCTTCTCCCCATTGGGTCGGACCCATTTTGTGGGACCCCGTAGAAAGTAGGTGGGGCCAAGCAATAAAGTTTTCTATTACGTAGAGATTTTGCTCTCATATTCGGGTGATGTAAATTTTATTTTATTATGCTTTGTAGTGTCTCGTAGTTATTACTTTTTAATTTGTAGTTTTAATTTTTAGATTAGATTTATTGCTTTATTTTGTGCTTTGTAATTTTTAGATTAAATTTAATGTAATTTTCTTTCCTGTTTTAATAGTTAAATTTCATAGCTTTTATTGCTTTCTTAGAATAGTTTTAATTAAGTTATTAGCTAATTATAATTTCTTTTAGCTTCTTGTCTCCCTTTCTTTTCTTTCCAATTTCTTCTATTTTCTCTTTTTCTCTCTCTTCTTTTCTCTCTTCTTTCTCTCTCTAATTTCTTCTATTTTCTTCTCTCTCTCTAACGTCTCTCTCTCCTCTCTCTTAATTTCTTTCCTTTTCTTTCTCTCTCTTCTTTTCTCTTTCTTCTTTCTCTCTCTAATTTCTCCTTTCTTCTCTTTCTCTCTTCTCTCTTTCTCTCTCTAATTTCTTCTAATTTCTCTTTTCTTTTCTCTCTCCAACGTCTCTCTTCTTTCTCTCTCTTCTCTCTTCTCTCTTTCTCTTTCTCTCTCTTCTCTCTTTCTCTCTCTAATTTCTTCTTCTCTCTCTCTAACGTCTCTCTCTCCTCTCTCTTAATTTCTTTCCTTTTCTTTCTCTCTCTTCTTTTCTCTTTCATCTTTCTCTCTCTTCTCTCTTCTCTCTTCTCTCTTTCTCTTTCTCTTTCCCTCTCTTCTCTATACCTTCTCTTTCTCTTAAAAATAATTCAAAACTACATCGCCTCTATGTGGATTCGACCTGACTCACCGTTATTCTACACTATCAGCCGCATAGTGGTAGCTTTAATGTGTTTCGGTTAATTTTAATTAAACTGGTGATCACAGTGCTCTTAACGACAAGCACTTGGTGCGCATCATCCTAACAATTAGAAGCATGTTTGTTTAGAACAAAAAAAATTTTCAACTAAAACTTTTTCAATCTCCATAATTATCTTGTTTTTAAATTATTTTTGCATATCTTTCTATACAACTATTCAATCGTTTTCACACAACAAACATATAAATAACTTATTTATTTTAATTTTATTTTCTTTACTCTTCATTATTATCTCTATCGTATCACATCATTTCTATCCATTTAAAAACTTTCGCACTAAATTTTTTCATTTAAAATTTTATAACTTTCCAAACACACCCTAAATCCATGTTATATCAAGTTTAAATTAGTTTGTTAGACTTTCAATTTAAGATGAAGTTCAACTAAGCTTCAAGTTTGGCTCATCGCAACCCCAAACTACGCTTGATCTCCAATGAAAATTTTTTTTGAAGGTATCTACGATGAAACTTGAGTTAATTAATTTCCCCATCAGCCATTTCATCGATTTTTTTCAAGTGAAAAATTAATTTTCCTCTGGTTCGATTTTCCCATGATTACTAGACAGAAAATAATGATGAAATTACAAATTAATAAACCAAATCATCCTCTAAAATAGTAGCAACACGAATAATTGATGATATTTAAAATACGCTTTTAAAAATGAAAGAGTCAAGAATCGTCTAAAATCCACTTTCAAAAATCAAAGAGAAGAATCATCCAAACCAAAGTATTATTAAAGCATCTTTCAACCAAATAATATTGATATTTTGCCAAAAAAAAAAAATCAAACGCAATTCTTTACGGACGCGGCGTGACAGTCCGTGAACGATTATTGCAAACAGAGTCTCTTCTTCACTACTGCAAGCTCATATCCGAAAGGAACACAAAAAGGAAAAAAAAATAAAACAAAACAAAACAAAACAAAATAAATACACGGGTGACGACAGATATAATTCCACCTTTAACCATTCGATCGACAGGTATCTGGCTAGCTAGGAGATGGTGGCCTGAAATACGAAAACATCGCGAAGAAGGCTTGTATGGATGTAAGGATGAGCAGAATAATGGCAGCTATGAGGGAAACGATGCCCCCACGGTTTTCGCACATAGTTATGAATGAAGAACGCCCTCCAATAATTGATTCGCTTGTTGCAGTGGTTATGTATTCCCTGAATCACGTTCTCCACATAAACTTCGTTGGGGTAGATGGTGATGTCTCGGCCAAGGTCGACGAAGAGATCAGCGACCTCTTGATTGCTGCCCAACCAATTTTCGATCACCCCCTTCCTGCACAAGATGGAAACGTCTTCAGCGGTATTGATGAGACAATGCATAAAGAAAGTGTACGCCGTGACATGGGGGAGGCTGCTAGGATGGAGCTGCTCGAAGGCCGTGAGATTCAGGAAGAGGGATTTGGTGTCGTCCTCAATGACCAAGTGTGGGATTTTGAGGACCCCACCTTCGAATGTAATGTCCAACCGATTTGTCCCGCTGCTCTCAAACTCCACCCCTGCCTCTAGAAGATGCGTCGCTCCAGGGAAAGGTTTCAGATTGGTGAACGAAGACTTGTGCTTGCTCCCATCCACGTCGGGGAAGAGATTCGAATGTAGGATGTCCAGCAGATGCTTGGGTTTGGCGTTGATGTTGCGGGGAGGACCTTTGATTCTATCCTTGAAGAAGTCGTAGACGACTTCGTGGAGCGAGGCGTTGATGCTCATTGAGGACTTAAGCTGGTCGAAGAGGCGCTCGAGAACGACGAAGGGGATTTGGCAGCGCAGCAGCATCAGGTCGCGCTTGACCTTGAGAAAGAGCCATCTTTGCTCGAAGATGGGATCGCCGGAGCTGATACGGTGACGCTCCCTCTCCTTGAGAAGGATTTGAAGGATGAAGCAACCGTCGAGCACCATCATAGTAACAGACTCATTGCTGTCGATGTGACTCAAATTTTTAGAATAGCACTTGCGCGCGCGTTGCTCCAATTTTTGGATTTGCTGATGAAGATTCTGGAATCCACGATCCACATCGCCGGTGGCAGAGAGCGCCTCTCGCAGGTAACACCATTTCTGCTGTCGGATGGTCTCCATTGTGCCGCATCCGCATTTGTATTCGAGAGGGCCTAATTTGACAACCAGAGGGGTGTAAGCATCTTTGGATCTTTGCCGGAGGTTGTAGGGAATCTCGAAGATGCACCAATAGCGGCGGCGGCGGGCAGCTTGATCGCAAATATGTAGCAATGTCAGAGGCGTCGGCGGCGGCGGCGGAGGCGGCGGAGTTGGTGCTAGAACATCAGAATTATCTGAATCACTGGAGTCAGTGATGGATGAGGGTGTTTGTATAGGCTCTCTCCCAAAATTCGTTGGTGGTGCTGCTGCTAGCGACAGCAGCGGCGGCGGCGGCGGCGGCGGCAAGGATTGTGGAAACATACGCCGCGACACAGACTTTTCAGGCGCAGCCCGCTTTGGATCGTCCTTCTCCATACTGTCGCTGTCGGCTTTGGCTGCCCCCCGCCGCCCATCTCCACTTCGCCTCGTGCAGGAGAATCATTATCCTCCATGGAATCAAACTGGTCTGCCGTGAAAGCAATAAAAACCAAAAAGAAAAAAAAAAAGAAAAAAAAAGAAAAGGGATTTTATCAAAATATGTGAATAGCGAGTAGATGCAGTAATCGAGTTTAAGAGCTTTGCCAAAGAATGTCGGTTCTTACGTATTTTTATCACCTTTTGAGGAAAGTGATGAAGGCGATGGGAGGCAACTGTCAAGCGGTGGAGAGGAAAGACTCTCTCTCATGTTGTCTTCCCTCCCTCAGCTGAACCCGGGCTTTAAAGGGCGAGAGCTTTTTCCATGAAACTTCACGGAAATAAACATTTTCTAATATTGGATATATGCATAATCGCTGTATAAAAATTTATATATATTGGATATATGTATGATCGGTCAAAACTAGCATACAGAAATCAGATTTAAATGGTTAAATGCGTATCCAATATTTTTTTATAATGTTAATTGTTTATTTTATAATATTAATTATTTATTTTTCAAATCAAATTCATACATTATATTTTTTTTTGTATATTTCCGTCCATATCAATATTTCTTATAATAATTCCCTGATACATTCTTACAAATTTGTAAAGATACAACTTCACCTATAAAACTTAGAGAAATAGCTTCACTTGGAAATTGGAAAGATATAGTTCTTAAATAAATGCGGTAGTACTTCTATGAAACCTCTCTTCAATGTAATCTTTTTCATTTTTAATATCTAGATGATTAATGTAAAATCCACTCCATCAATTATATTTAACATTATGAATATTATTATAAAAACTTTTAATTGTTTAGTATCACTGCATATGACCCTCATCTATAAAATGTGTAAAATCAACATAATAAAATAATTTAATATTAAATATCGATTTTAAGTAGTATTTTCAACATCTAAACCATCTAAAATATTATAAATATTTGGATAAAGATTCTACAAAGTATTACTAAATTCTAATATACAAATAAATGAATCTAAATATTTTCTTAATTTATACATGAATGTACATATTTTTGATCAAATATGGCCTATGCACATATTGTTTTTTGATGAAACTTACTCTTCTAACAAAACAAATAATTTCAAATATAATGAATGAATTAGATTTTCCATAAAACTTCAAATTTTTAGAAACTAAGAAGGTTATATAAAACTAATCTACGTAACCCACTTATATAAAAGCGTGGTATTTGTTTCATCCATTCCACCCAGTGTTTTAAAAGCCGGACCGGACCGTCCGGTCAGACCGTGAACCGCCAGTGGAACGGTTCGGTTTGGCACCGGTTTTCCATTTTTGATGAAAACCGTTCGAACCGTGTGAACCGGACGGTTGGACCGTAAAAACAGGTCTGACCGCGGTTCGGTTCGCAGCTATTTAATAAATAAAAAAATATAAAAACGATGCGGGTTTGGCTGTTCCTCCCTGTTCATCGTCCTCGTTTCGCAGCAGCGGCTAGGGTTTGCTATAGACCCACCATCGCCATCTGCGGCAAGGGATCCAGGTCATTCAGTCCGCCGGAATCGATGTCCGGCCACAATCGCCAGCGTCCAGTCATCATCTATTGCTCCGATAGCAAGGCAGCAAGGTTCGGCTGTTCTGGCAGCAAAGCAGCAAGGTTCGGCTGTTCCGGCAGCAAGGCAGCAAGGTTCGCAGCTTCCGGCAGCAAGGCAGCTAGGTCCGGCGACTATCGATTCGGTGCTTCCAGCCTTTGCAAATGCAATGTTGCACGCCACGGGCATAATGCAAATCCATCCGTCCAAGTTCTGCATTTCATGTTCGGGAAAATCGGTGAGTTCCGATACTTCTTTTCGTGTTTTTCTACTAATGCGTGAGGAGAATTGCAGCAGATGAGCTTGATTTACCGGGGCTCTGGATAAGGACGAAATGAATGGCGATTCCGGAATCCGGACGATAAATCAAAAAGTTTTGTATAAAAATTTATAAAATAAAAACAGAGAGAGAGAGCAGCGAACATATGGAATTCACTCTCTTTCGCTTCTAGGTCTATATAAAGGCCGGTGGTTCCGTTGCTTTCAGGCAAAACGGGAGGAAGCGAAGTCTGGTACGGCAATCCAAGAACTCTTCTCTCACTTCGAGTCTCTAGTTATTTGCTCTGGTTTCTTGTTTTCGTGTATTCTTGATCGGGAGAGATGGATGCTGTCCACGTTCTGCATTTCATGTTTGGGATTTTCGGTGCCGTCCACAAATGGGTTTTTCGTAATAAGTTAAAAGCAGATGGTTCTCTTGGTCGGCTTAAAGGCGAGACAAGAACAAATTCTACTGTCTTCGTACTCTTCCATTATTCTTGTCTTTTTTTTTGCATTTTATTAATTTTCACCTCTCCTTCTGACTAAAAAAATAAAACCAATCATTCTTCACAGAATAACATTTTGGAGGATCATCAAGAAGAAATCAACCGAGGATTTTTTTTTCTAAATATCTTATATCTTTCCATTAATATTTGAAATTTCATTACTGATATTCTGATAAACTATATAGGAATAATAAAATATGAAAGAATTGCACCTATTTCAGGTTAGTACACTCTTATTTTTTCTTGATTTGCATAATAATTTTAATATGATGTACTTGAATGTATCGTTGATGCCACGTGTAATTTTTATATTATATAAAATTTATATATTTAATTTAATTTTGAAATAATTAAAATAAATTAAATATAATTATTATGTCATGCTGATGTCACGGTTCAAAATGGTTTGAACCACGGTTGAACCGGTTGGACCTGAACCGAACATAAAAATGGTTCAGTTCCCGGTTCGGTTTTTAAAACATTGATTCCACCTCGTAAGCCACTTCACGGCATGCAGCCACCTCGTTCAAAATGAAAACGTACCTTGACCCCAGCATCCTTCTGCCTCCCTCGCCAACGCGATTCTCAGGAAGAAGACATCGATGGTTTGCTCCGCCCGATACGCCAGATCTCTCACCTCCTGCATCCAGTTCTTCTTCACTTCACTTTGTTCCTCCTCCATCCCGTCTGCATCTTTTAAGAAGCACCTATCCTCCGGAATTCCGTCTCCATCCACTCCATCTGTACCCTCGCCCCGCGCAGCAGAATGATGTCCTCACTAAGCTCCTCACGCAGCTTACCCACAAGGAATGAAACAGCTGAAGTAGCTTCCATTTTTACCACTCTTGCTCAAAATTTCCCCCCTTCTCCTCTCTATATTCTATTTGATACTCGTTTGGAGGTTCAGATGGCCACTTTCAGAGGCCGGCCCACAACGGCAGCTAGTCACTTCTCCTAGCCCCTCCCTCTCAACACCCAAAACCCCACCGTCACCCACTTCTTCTTCTTCTTCTTTGGCCTTTCAATCTTTCAACGCCCAAAATGCTACTCCCACTCACCTTTTCTTTCTCTCACATATAGAAATAACAACCAAAATCCTACTATCACGTGCTCACTTTTTTTTTCCCTTTTCTTAGGGGGAAAAAAAAAACCTTTGAACACCCAAAATCCCACCTTTTCGAGCTCAGACACTCTTTTCTTTCTCCCGGGATCCCCCGAAATCCCTCTTTAACCCTTCATGAGTCATCTCATCGTATTGCCGTTGATAGTCATACCACGAATGTGGTTCCATTTATGGAGAGAAAAGTTTGGAGGGCCAGTAATACGTTTCTCTTTAGAATTAGGGGTGCAACTTGGTCCGGGTACCCATGGGTCGACCCGCTGAGTACCCTAAATAGGGTAGGTCCGGTTCCACAAAACCTACCCGTAGGGTCGGTTCGATTCCTTGGACAAAATACCCGTTCAATTTCGGGTAAGGGTCGATTCCGGTTATGGGTACCCGGAACCGACCCGGATTTCATATATATATATATATTATAATACTTACTATAATTCTTTCCCCAGCCGACCACAAGGCACGACCAGCATACTCCAGCCCTAAGATTCAATTGTAGCAAGCACAACACCGCATTTTTGCAATTTCAGGGCCTAAGAACCCAAATTCCACGGCCCTATCTTCTCCGTTGACTACTGCCATAAACCGCTACACTTCGTGAATTCAGGCCGCCCAAAAAATTGATCGCCTCTCCGACACAGACATTTCTCTTCTTGCGGTGGATCTACTTCAGCAAGAACCAACAAACCCCAATTCCTTTCTCCTCTGCGGCAGAAATCGTGGCAGCGGCGCCGGCAGAAATCATGGCAGCGGGCGGCAGAAGATCGGGTAGCGGCGCTGGCACAGCTCCCCTCCACGGCAACAAGGCTCGGTGATCTCTCTCTCTCTCTCCCTCCCCACAGGCAATAAGCTCCATCTCACTCCGTTTGATCTCTGCCTCCACTCTCATACGCTCTGTCTCCTTGTACATCTCCGTTCTAGCCTGCTCAATCTTCAAAATTGAGTTTGCCAACAATTTAATGCTCTTTGCCACATCACTGCTTGAGCTCTTCTTAAGCTTGAAAGGTTGCTCCATGTGCTCACCACTCACATCAGGACCCTTGTTGTTTGGAGTACTAAGGTTACTGCCAGTGCTCGTACTCTCTTTTCTATTGTCAGGAAATGTGTTAGAACCATCATCTCCATTACTTTCCTGCAAAGGTCCAACCGCATCAACTTCAGCATCATTACAAACTTGAGCCTTCCCAGAATCAATCCCATGCCTTAAAACATGTCCTGAATTATTTATTTCTTCCTTTGGCAAAGCCTGTGGGTCTGATTCTATAACTTCATTCATGCAACTGATGGGATCACCTTTAGCTTGAGAATTACTAGTCCCTTTCAGTAAACTATCCGTAGAACTGCCAAGAAGAATGAAGCGGCTCCATTCTATATCTCTTCTTCATTGATTCAATCTTGTTTTTTGCATAGGGTAGGGTAGAGTAGAGGTTTTTACAAAATGGGTAAGGGTAGGTTCCACCCATATCCAGACCTACCCAACCCAAGTTGCACCCCTTTTTAGAATTCACAATAAGCAGCTTGCATATGCATGATGGAGCACGAGGAGGATGGCCCACACCAGGAAAATACAAGCAACTCACGCCCAAGATGAAGCATTCGCCCCGAAACGCGGATGGTACACCAGAAGCATGAGATTGAACAGGACTTTTATGCCTCTTCGGTTTTGCCTGTCCCCGCTAAAGTTTAATACTACGCAGCACCACACAAGACTATTGCAAGAATTAGGGCTGTAAAGAACGATGAAAAGACATTGCTGAAAAGGTGGACAATAATGACAAGACTCTGGTGGTTTGTTTTGCTTTGGTGGTGGATTCACATCGATCCGAAATCGAAAAATGCAATTTAGCTAGGCTCTTGATTATGTGCTTTATATAGTTGCAACCTCACAGTACAGATGCCTTCACTGACTCTATCCTCATTTAATAATTTCTTGGATCTCTTTCAAGAAGAGGGATCATTTTAGCTCGGGCTAAATAAATGTTCCGCTTAATTCACTTTAAAAAGCTTATTTGCAATAACTTTTTTTTTTGTTTTTTTCTTCGTACACTTGTTTATGTAAATGTATTAAATATATATACTAAGTTTTATCATTTTTAGATATGTTTATATATTTTTTTGAGATTTTTAAACATCTATGTGTATATATGTATTTAAAATACTCTTATCTTTAAAAATTTTGGAAAAATATATACGCACGTCCAAAAAAGATAAAACTTGGTTTATATGTTAAACACACTTAAATAAACAAGTGCGTGAAAAAAAAAACAAAAAAGTTGTTGTAAATGAGTTTTTTAAGGTAGGCTAAATGAGACATTTACTTAGCTCAAGCTAACAGGATCATTCATCCTCTTTCAATTATTGCTGGCATGTGTTGACTGCTTGCTTGCAAAAACTACTTACACATAAGGTACCCTTTACTACTAAATTAGTCATTCATTGTTATAATGATGACTTATTTTATTAGCTGCGAAATTAATTATTCATTGTTGCTTGTAAATGTGATTTGGGTTCATATGGATTGTAGCGGAAGCGTGTGCGATAAATCAAAATTAAATAAATATCAACAAGATCACACGCATATAAGACACCAAAATTTATGTGAAAAACCTTTCATCATAGAAAGTAAAAAATTATAGAAGAGATATAATAATCTATCATGATAAACGTATTATCAAAATACATACTAGAATGACTCGCGCACATTCTTTGAATGCTTTATACACATCACAAATAGAAAATACTCTGATAACCCCTTCCTCATGCTTCGTAAGGACACCTTGCGAGCTCCACTAAATCTTTAACTGATACTCTTATAAATAAGACTCTCATAGGTACTTACGCAAAATCAATACACATAATCTTACGTATTCACCATGGATTCTCACATGTGAAACTTTATGCAAATAACTCATACGCAAAATACAAGGAGCCTGATTATATGCACCTTGGTCACTTAGCTTTGGTGTACCAGGGTGCAAATACTTATTTTTTAATTTTTTTAAATTTTTTTTACACAACTATTGATTTAAGTGTATTTAGCATGTGTATCAATTTTTCAGTCATTTTCTATACAAACTACTCTACTTTTCAATCACTTTCACACAACTAGCCATACAACTAACCTATCTATTTCAACTTTGTTCTCTTTATACTTTATCATTATCTCTATCATATCACATCATTTTCTTTCAATTTGACAACTTTTACCCCCAAAAACTTTTCATCGAAAACTTTTACTCCAAACCAAACACATCCTAAATATAATGGATGGAACAGATTTTTCATCAACTATCAATCCATCAACTATCAAGATTTTAAATATGGAGGAGTTTATATAGAAGGGAGTTTTATAGAAGCGAGACCATTTAAATAGACCACCGTCAACTAATTCAATGGTCATTAACGGAATTAGTGTTTTGGAAATGAGAGATAAATGTAGTAGGTATCTTTGAAAATTGTCAAATGTCGTGGGTGTATTTAAGACTAGGGTCAAATATACTTTTGATGTGGGTATCATTGCATAAGAGCTTTAAGTCTTTCTGCCCTAATTTCATTCATCTTTATTTCATTTCATCTTTTCTTATTCTATGCAAGGAGTATTTTAAGCATTTACGAAATATAACCCACATTTAAATAGACCACCGTCAATAGACCTAATAGTTTTTAACGAAATAAATATTTTTGAGATTAAAGGCAAATGTAGTGGGTACATTTGACATTTTTAAAAAGTTTAAGTATATTTAAAATTAGGATCAAACTTAGTTAGTATGTTTGAAAAAATCCTAAAATTTTAATCTATAAAAGTTATTATTTTTTAAACTTTTTGGAAGTTAATCAATGCTAACCAAAGTTTCTATAAAAAAAGTTAATGAAAGTTAACCATCAACCAAAGATAACTTTTGTTTTTGGCATACTAATTGTTATTTAACAACATTAGCATGTTTCTTAATCCTATCAAAGATTATTTGAATCCAACAAATATAATTTAGACCATAGTTAAAAATTTTAATAAAGCTAAGCAAAACCGACCGAAGTCAACTTTTGTTTCTTACAACTTCTTAGGTCCATTGAAGATCATTTGAATCCAAAAAAAAAAAAAAATTTAAAGTTTAGTCAAAACAACCTAACAAAGTAAGCCAACATTAACTGATGTTAACCAAAGTTAGCTTTCGTTTCTTAGATTTTTTTGGGGTTGCATTTCTTATATTAATTGTTATTTAAAACTCTTAATATGCTTTTAAGGACTATCAAAGTTTATTTAATCAAATAATATAATTTGAAGCTTAGTTATGTGATTTTACTAAAACTAACTGAAGCTAACTTTTATTTCTAAGATGCTCATTGTTATTTAAAACTGTAGGGTGTGTTTGGTATAGGTTAAAACTTTTGGCTAAAAAACCTTTGTTATAATTTTTTTGAAAGATATTGTAAAACTTTTTGGAATAGGAGGAATAATAAGAATAATAATAATGAGTAAAGACAATACAGTTAAACAAATAGAATAGTTGTATGAGTAGCTGGGGAAAATTATTAAAAAGTAGAGCAGTTGTATAGAATAGGGGTGGGAATCGGGGCATGCCATACCGGATCAAGGTTTGCCCAATCCTGACCCTATTTTTTAAAACTTGAGCTCGACTCTCTTTTTATACTAGGTTGGGACAATGTTAGTTTGACCTTCAATTTTTTTTAATAGGCTTCGGGACAAACTTCGGGTTGGTATCAGACCGATTTCGGGATAGCGGATCGGGTCAAAATGCGGGTTAAATAAGATAATTTTAAGAATTTATATACCTATCAAATATAAATATACATTTATACTATATTTAAATATTATATGCTTCAATATTTTACTAATTATTAAAGTCATATAATTAAGAAAACAAAAAAAATTGAAAATATAATTTAAATTTATTAAAATAGTTTAATATACAATTACACATAAGGGTTATAATGTACAAATCCTTTTTTTTATTCTTATATTACTTTCTGAATAAAATGATTCTTCTATTATTGATAGAGTTGAATATAAAAAAGTGAGAATTTTGAAAGAAAATAATAATAATATTTAAATATAAGCTCATAATTTTTAATAAATTAATATATGCAGGGTCGGTCGGACTCTTCGGGTCGGGACATGATCGACCCAACTCGACCTTATTTTTAAATTCGAGTCAAAATTTCTGACTTATCCATATACCGGGTCAAAAATATATTTATTTTACCTAGCCAAAAATGGATCAGGTCAAAGCCGAGTCACAAGTCAACCATCCAAATTCCCACCTCTAGTATAGAAAGATGTGAAAAAATATTAAAAAAATATCGAATATGGATTACAATAGTTCTCAGTATTGGTGAGCATGCTACCTTTGTGAACATGCTCACCATCAATGTAATGGTCAATACGCTCACCAATGTAGTATGCTACATTTGTGATAGGATTGTCACCCCAGGATAGTTCATGGACTATCCTACTCCACACTAAAAAATAAGATAGTTGGTGAGAATAAAAATTTTTAGATTAACAAGTATATTGAAATGATAAACACACCCTTGACACGCTTATAAGAATAATCTCAAATTTGATTTTAGACATTTGATGAAAAATTTAATCCATTGTTTAGTTGAGATACCAAGTTTCAACTAAAGTAAGTATGCGTCTAGGCTACATTTGTTGAAAAATGTATATTCACAAGTAAATTATGAAAACTGCTTACATCAATTTATGCATTTATTGGAATATAATAATAATTCATAGAATCATTTATCAACATAGCGATAATATCTTAGATGGTTTAAATATTTAAAATTAATATTTAGCATTAAATTATTTTATTATATTAATTTTACAAATTTGTAGATGAAGCCTATGCACAATAATACTAGACAAAAAATGGTTTCCACAATAATATAAATGTGCAATGTAATAGACAGTATAGATTTTTTTAATCAATTATCAGGATATTAAAAATAAAAAAGGTTATATAAAAGATGAGTTTCATAGAAGCATAATCCATTTATGCTACTCCCTTTTTGAGATATCGGTTTTCATTTAACACAAGTTCAAATAGCAGTGGTCTCCCTTAATTTTCATGAGACCATCCACCGAATAGGAAATTTAGAAATATTATTAGATGTGTGTCATAATGCTATATGGACATTTTAAGAATGTCTCATAGCCTGATTGTAATACCAACTGTGATAATTATAAGTATGCATATGGTTCACATTCGTTCAAATATATATATGTGTGTGTGTGAGGAATGATCCTGTTAGCCCAGGCTAGCAAATATCCTACTTAACCTATCTTAAAAAACTCATTTATAACAATTTTTTTTGATTTTTTTTTCTTTATACACTTGTTTATATATCTGTATGTGACATATAAACTAAGATTTACCATTTTTGGATATGTGTATATATTTTTTAAAATTTTTAAACATGCATGTGTATATATGTATTTAAAATACCCGCATTTTTAAAATTCTAAAAAATATATGTGCACATATCTAAACATGGTAAAACTTGGTTTACATGTTAAATACAATTAGATAAATAAGTGTATAAAGAAAAAAAAATTGTTATAAATAAATTTTTAAGATGGGCTAAGTGAGGCGTTTACTTCGCTTCGGTAACAAGATCACTCTTATATATATATATATATATATTCATGCGTAAATTATAAAAGTTCTTGATTCCTTTTATACATATATAAGAATGTAATCATATTTTATAGAATCATTTATCCACATAACAATAGAGTCTTAGATGGTTTAGATGTTGAAAGCATAAATTTAAAATTAATACTTAGTATTAAACTATTTTATTTCGTTAATTTTACACATCTACAGATAGAGCCTATACACAATGATACAAAATAAACAAAAAGCTTTTAATAATGATATAAATAATGCTAAATACAATTTATGAAGTGAATTTTCTGTCAATCATCAAAATATTAAAAATGAAAAAAATTAATCTGTTTCTATGCTCTCTGTTTAACATTTCGGTTGTCATTTAACAAATTTTCTTGATCGATATAGTAGCCCATTTCTATTTCACCTGTGCTAGGCCATTTTAGGCAAAGTTTATCTCACCATTAAATTTTCCCCGTTTATTACTCCGACACATCACTCCAGCCACCACTGACTCTGTGGGACTGTTCCCTTAGAGTTTTTTCCCCGATGAATGTTCCCTTAGAAATTTGTGAAAGAGGACAGTGGAAAAGTAGACATGACGCGATTTTGTCAATACCCCACAAATAATTGTAGCGCTGGCGTATGTGCTCGGGAGCATGCAGTGCTCCGTGCTGCCGGCGCATACGCTTATTTTTTATTTTTTTTGTAAATTTTTTATAATATTGTTAATTAATATGTATTTAATATGTGTATAAATATTTACCATTTTTTAGAGTATTTTAGGTATTTATTTTTTATTTTTGAAAATAAGTGGCATTTTAGGTACTGATTTTCAAAAATAAAAAATAAATATCTAAAATACTACCGAAAATGCCACTGATTTTCAAAAATAAAAAATAAATATCTAAATTACTTACTCTAAAAATGGTAAAAATTTATACACCTATTAAATGCATATTGATTAACAATATTGTAAAAAAAAATAAAAAAAAATAAAAAAATAGGTGTACGCACCCCGGAGCATGGAGCACTACATGCCCCCGTGCGCATACGACAGTGCTCCCAAATAATTCAGCTTAACAGTACTGCAAAGACTGTTGTTTTTAATGGGCATGACACGTTTTTGTCAATGTCCCACAAATAATTCAGCTGAACAATAATGCAAATATACCTTCCTAAGAGAGACCCAGCAACACTGCTATTTTTCCACACCTTGCACTGTCCGGCGCTGCTGCTCCAATGATATTACAAAGTTGATGTATCCCTCAGCTATTTATATATTATATTTTCAACACTATTTTTTTTTTTAATGTTAGAATTCTTCAAATAAAATATTCAACTGGCTAATACCAAATTTTCGAAAATATGTTAATCATTACAAATTTTTAGAAACAATTTATGTCAATTAGATATTATCCAAAATAATTTTACTAATGAGAAAAATGATACAGGTAAACTTATTTTTCTTAGTATAAGCTTATCATTTCTTAAAGGGACTAGAGAAAGTTTTTTCAATAGAAAGTTTTTTCAATCTTAGTTAAAAATTTTTATATGTTTCTGTGTCTTATGGGGACTCTAAAAAATATAAGTTAAATTCATTACATACATACAAATTTTACCCTTAACTCTACTTATATCCATGAACTCTTGAAAATTCCTCCCGTACCCATGGATTTTTATCATAATTTTACTTATATTCATGGCGTTAGGGATCCGTTAAATGAGTTGTTAACCCCCTTGTAAAATGACGAATATGCCAAAGCCCTAATATAATTTAAGGTTGTTTTTCTTAAAGTTAAAAATTCATATTCAAATAATATATAATTTTATAGTTGTATAATTACTACAAAATCATTATAATATGAATTTTTAGATAGAAAAACATAATTAGGGATGGATACATTCGTCATTTCAAATAGGGTTAACGGCTCACCCTTAAAGACGCGGGTATAAATGGAATTAGAATGCAAATTAGTGGGTATATAAAAGCAAAAATATATATACTGATACTTAACACCTTTCTGTTTTTCAATAAATAAATAAAAATTTTGTGTTTCAAAAATATTGACATCCTCAATTTCCACTTCTCCCTTCTGCCTATTAACAAACGGACGGACATCACCGTGAAATCTCACATAGAAGAAGCACCATCAGAATTTTACCACGTGTCATTAAAGATTATTTGAATCCAACAAATATAATCTAGACCTTAGTTAAAAATTTTAATAAAGCTAAGCAAAACCGACCGAAGTCAACTTTTGTTTCTTACAACTTCTTAGGTCCATTGAAGATCATTTGAATCCAAAAAAAAAAAAAAAAAAAAAAATTTAAAGTTTAGTTAAAATAACTAACAAAGTAAGCCAACATTAACTGATGTTAACCAAAGTTAACTTTCATTTCTTAGATTTTTTTGGGGGTTGCATTTCATATAATAATTGTTATTTAAAACCCTTAATATGCTTTCAAGGACTATCAAAGTTTATTTAATCAAATAATATAATTTGAAGCTTAGTTATGTGACTTTACTAAAACTAACTGAAGCTAACTTTTATTTCTAAGATGCTCATTGTTATTTAACACTGTAGGGTGTGTTTGGTATAGGTTAAAACTTTTGGCTAAAAAGTTTTTATTGTAATTTTTTTGAAAGATGTTGTAAAACTTTTTGGAATAGGAGTAGTAGTAGTAGTAGTAATAATAATAATAATAATAATAATAATAATAACAATGAGTGAAGAGAATACAGTTAAAATAAATAGAGCAGTTGTATGAGTAGTTGGGGAAAATTATTAAAAAGTAGGGCAGTTGTATAGAATAGGGGTGGGAATCGTGGTGTGCCGTACCGGGTCAAGGTTTGCCCAACTCTGACCCTATTTTTTAAAACTTGAGTTTGTCTCTCTTTTTATACCGGGTTAGGACAAGGTTGGTTTGACCTTCACTTTTTTTCAGGTTGGTATCAAACCTATTTTGGGATAGTGATTGGCTCAAAATGCGGGTTAAATAAGATAATTTTAACAATTTATATACCTATCAAACATAAATATACATTTATACTATATTTAAATATTATATGCTTCAATATTTTACTAATTATTAAAAAACATATAATTAAGAAAACAAAACATTTGAGAATATAATTTAAATTTATTAAAATAAGTTAATATACAATTATACATAAGGGTTATTATGTACAAATTCTTTTTATTGATTCTTATATTACTTTCTGAATAAAATAATTTTTCTATTATTGATAAAGTTGAATATAAAAAAGTGAGAATTTTGAAAGAAAATAATAATAATATTTAAACATAAGCTCATAATTTTTAATAAATTAATATATGCAGGGCTGGTCGAACTCTTCAGATCGGGAATGATCGACCCGACCCGACCTTATTTTTGAATTCGGGTTAAAATTTCCGACTTATCCATATACCGGGTCAAAAATATATTTATTTTACCTGCCAAAAATTGATCGGGTGAGTTGAGAAATAAGATGAGCTATGGTATATTTTGGTATAATTATGTACGATGTTGTGATGTTATAAGTCCATCGGGGTGTCAAGGCGACTTGGATGATGGTGATGTCGATGATGATTAGCATTTTTATTGCATGAGCATTTGGATGGCATTGCTACTTGCATGAGCATGATATCGATGAACATATGAATTTTAAGAATTTTGACGTGTAAGTTATTTTATGGGAATGATATTTATTTTTTAATATTTGATTTTTATTGTTATCCTGCTTAATTAGTTAACCCGGACTTACTTTTTCTTTTAATATTTTTAGATGACAGGACTAAGGTAAGAGTCCAATGTAGGGTTGACACTCAAACAGGAGGAAGGAGACTCCCGGTCCATTGGTTATATATGATTTGTCATCCTATCTAGTAGAAAAACCATACTCAATATTTCATTTGATGCATAGATGAGTGATGTAATGAGAACTATTTTCCTAAAAATTTAATTATTATAGAGTTAATGTATGATTGATGATGATGTTGATTTAGAGGAGATTTAAAATGATTTATTCTGTTTAGGCGGAGAGGTAACAATAGTTAAAGAATTTTGAGGGATTTCAGGCAAGCTCATGTGAATTTTCGCTATTACCTGAAAGATCTAATTATTAATTTAGTATTATTTTCATTGTATTGTAAATGGCTCCTTGTATTTCCCTCGGGTTGACCGGTTCTGGCAAATTTTAAGTAGTTACCGCTGGTCACAGATGTTTTCAAATTTTTTCATATAACCTATCTAAATATATTGCTTCAAAATGATCGATATTAAATATGTAAACACACTCATGATATTAAAGTTGTTTAATAAATTTCATTCAAATCTAGAGCCAAGCATTGTAGATGCATGCATTGAATTGTGAAGATAACAATTGAATTTTTATCTATAATTTTAGTTATAGAAATATAATTATTGTAAAGATATTTTTATCGAATCTTAAGTTTCATTAGTATCACTTTAAAACATGATATGTCATATTAAAATTTATAATTTATATACGGTGAAAAACAGATGAATTTGAAACTTCAATTTAAAAACTTCATTCTTATTAAAAAAAATTTAATATATATCGGGAATACTTTTATGAAAGCTCACTCATTTTTAATATTTTGATGATTGATGAAAACTCTAGTTTATATATTGTATTTAATATCATTTTTATCATAAAAATTCTTTCATTTATCTAATATCATAGTGCATGACTCTATCTATAAATGTATAAAATCAACATAATAACTTAGTTTAATTTTAAATATTAGGGTGTGTCTGAGAAATGATAAAACTATTCTTTATATGTATCATATTTTTAATTATTTGTTCACTTCTTTCTATAAAACTATACTACTTTTTAGTCTTTTCTAATAAATTACTTATAAAATTACTTATACATCCAATCTATCTATTTTAACTTCATTTTCTTTACTTCTCATTATTATTCCTAAAATACCACATCATTTTCTTATATTTTTAAAACTTTTATACCAATAATTTTTCATCAAAAGTTTTATCACTTCACAAGTACATGCTTAGATGAAAAATTTTGGAATAAAAGTTGTTATAATGGGAGAAAATGATATAATATGATATGATAATGGTAATAATGGGGATTACAGAGAATAAAATTAAAATAGATAGTTAGTTATGTAGGTAGTTATGTCAAAATTATTGAAAAATATGATAGTTATATAAGAACATGTGAAGAAATAATTAAAAAATAATGTAGTTATGAAGATTAAAAAGTTACGTAGTAAAACAAACACACTTTTAATTTTAAAGTAGTATTTTTAATATCTAAATCATTAAAATATCATTATTATGTGAAAAATAATTATATATATATAGAAATATAGAGGCTTGCTTTTATGTCACTTGGTTATATAAAAGCGATTCCATGTACCTCTCTCCATTTTTTATACACTGATTATTCATACAAAATTTAATCCATTTATTATATTTAACATCATCTGTTTTGCTACGAGATAAAGTTTCATCCAAATTAAATATGTGCATAGATTCAAATTAAATATGTGCATAGATCACATTTGCTTAAAATAAATGTATTTATATGTAAATTATGAAAAAAATTTAGATTTTATATTGGATAAAAAAATGAATTTGAAATGATTTAGATGTTCAAAATATTGCTTTAAAATTAGCATTTAGCATTAAATATTATTCTTATTTTTAATATCATAATTATTTAAAAAATATGTTCATATATTTAATATTAAATTAAATTAAATTAATAATTTAAAATGATTTTAAAAGTAAAAATGTAAATGATTTATACCAACTAAAATATATTGTCTAAATTATTAACTGTATTTTCATGTTAGTTCATAAAATTTCCATATATGAATATGAAATTAAAAAAATTATTATAATATTTAAAACTTTACAACCAAATAGTAAATGTATTTTAATATAAATTTTCTTTAAAATTTTTTATTTTGCTCACACTGACAAAATTCATGTACTTAAAATCAGAATTTGGGATTTATGTTCTACAAGTCGTATATATTATAAATTTCAAAGGTTAAGCATGATATATTATGATTCAAATTAATACTAATGAAAATTAAAATTAGATAAAAAGAAAAGAATTTAAATGATTATATTTCTATAATTAAAATTATCAATAAAATTTAAAAGACAAGTGTAAGTATGCTTACATAAGTATTAAAATCATTTCTCTTTTATGAATCTCATATTTCTTCGATTGGTTATAGTCATCTATAATCGGACAGAAAAGAGGCTATTTGATTTGCATATTTTGAAAATGTTAGCAATGGTGATTACTGCCGACTCTATTTGCCGAGGCTGATGGAGAAAATGGAGCTGACCAGCTTGCTTCTGCCGGATTGGAAGAAAGAATGAAAATAAGGGTAATTTGCAAATATGCTCGATTAGTTTGATCGAAATTATAAATAAATCCAGACAGTTTTAAAAATTGCAAATAATTTCTATATAGTTTAACCATAATTGCAAATAACCCGCATGCTATAACAATACAATAACAACATCATAACAGTTTACTGTATTGTTAGTTAAACCATGTGTGAGTTATTTGCAAAAATTTAACATATCACTTTATTTTTTAAATTGCAAATAACCCATATAGTTACATATGTTTGCAAATATACTCATGGTATTATTTACAATTATGGTAAAATTATATGAGGGTTCTTTATAATTTCTGAAATTATGTGGGTATATTTGTAATTTTGATCAAACTAAGTAGATATATTGGCAAATTACCCTTAAAACAAGCAGCATCGGTCCAAAATTTGGGACGCTGTCTAATTTGAGATTAATGTTGTTGTTCGTCTAGACCATAAGGCTGCTAATTGGACTGGTCTTGCAGCAGTCAATGGTGCTACTTTTTTTTTTCAGATTTGCAGCTCAGTTGTGAGGATTTTATGCAGCCGTCGATTGTGAAAAATTGAAAATGGTGCTGTTGAAATCATGGAGAACATGTTGCTGTTGCAAATTTATTGGTTAGAAAAGAATTTGAATGATTATATTTCTATCATTAAAATTATCAATAAAATTTAAAAGACAAGTGTAAGTATGCTTACATAAGTATTAAAATCATTTCTCTTATATGAATCTCATATTTCTTGGATTGGTTATAGTCATCTATAATCGGACGGAAAAGGGACTATTTCATTTGCATATTTTGAAAATGTTAGTAATGGGGATTGACGCCGACTCTATTTGCCGAGACTGATGGAGAGTAGGGGTATTAATGGTCATGGTCAACCCATTAACCCGCTCATCCAACCCATTTATAAATGAGTTTGGGTTCTGATTTTTGAATAAATGGGTTATAATCCGCCAACCCGTTTAACAATTTAATTAAATAAATGGATTAGGGTTAAGATTTTATAACTCGTTAACTCGTTCAGCAACCCATTTAACCCATATAACCTGTTCGACCCATTTAAGAAAATGGATTAGATTTGCAGCTGCAGTTGTGAGGATTTTATGCAGCTGTCAATGGTGAAAAATAAAAAATGGTGCTGTTGAAATCATAAAGAACATGTTGCTATTGCGAATTTGTTGGTTAGAACGGACGAAGCTTGGCAGATTAAATCGATGGCCGCCTCGCTTATCTTTAGTTGGTCGACGGTGTGTTGTAGATCAAGCAGCAGCAGCACGGCTTTGCTGGGCCAACATGCGAAGACGAGATGGAATGGGGGAGGAGATGAATTGGGGGCAATTTCCGTATTTAGAAAAACAACGCATGCGTTACCTGACGGGCGCATGAAGGGATTTGGAGTGCAAAGATGTAAACAAAAAATTGTTTTTTAAACACAAAATGGCGTATTTATAGGTAGAATAAAAATTCTCCCAAAACTAAAAGAATTTAAACAATTGTTTTTTAAGCCCGGTTCGAAAAGGATTTGATAAGGTGCACTCAGCTGCACCTAGCTTTGGTGCACTTAAGTGTTTAACTTATTTTTTAATTTTTTTGAAATTTTTTTTATAAAACTATTAATCTAACTATATTTAAGGGTCAAAAGTTACTTTGTTTGTATAACAGCTGTAGTCAACGTCAATGCCCAATAAATAATTGAGCTGAACAATAATGGTAAAACAGTTCAACTAGTTTTGATACTTCAGCGCGAATCATTGGCAAGTTGATATTGAGGAGAAAGAAAAAGTATCTATCATTCTGCTTTTTCGTTAATAAAGTATAAGAGGGGAAAAGGTGAAAAATTTTAATTTTTACTCTCTTTTCTATACTTATGTGACGTCATCTTAATTATGTAGCCTGCTAGATATATTGATATTTTGCCCCCCCAAAAAAAAAAAAAAAAAAATCAAACGCAATTCTTTACGGACGCGGCGGCGTGAAAGCCTGTGAACGATTATTGGAAACAGAGTCTCTTCTTCACTACTGCAACCTCATATCCCAAAGGAACACGAGAAAACAAAATAAATACACGGGTGACGACAGATATAATTCCACCTTCAACAAATTGATCAATAGGTATCTGGCTAGCTAGGAGATGGTGGCCTGAAATATGAAAACATAGCGAAGAAGCCTTGTATGAATGTAAGGCTGAGCAGAAGACTGGCAACTGTGAGGGAAACTATGCCCCACGGTTTTTTCAGATTGTTACGAATGAAGCTCCCCCTCAAAGCATTGATTCGATTTGTGCAGTGCTCATGTATTCCCTCAATCACGTTCGCCATATAAACTTCGTTGCGGTAGATGGTGATGCCTCGGCCAAGGTCGGCGAAGAGATCAGCGACCTCTTGATTGCTGCCCAACCAATTTTCGATCACCCCCTTCCTGTGCAAGATGGAAACGTCTTCAGCGGTATTGATGAGACAATGCATAAAGAAAGCGTACGCCGTGACATGGGGGAGGCTGCTAGGATGGAGCTGCTCGAAGGCCGTGAGATTCAGGAAGAGGGATTTGGTGTCGTCCTCAATGACCAAGTGTGGGATTTTGAGGACCCCACCTTCGAATGTAATGTCCAACCGATCTGTCCTGCTGCTCTCAAACTCCACCCCTGCCTCTAGAAGATACGTCGCTCCAGGGAAAGGTTTCAGATTGGTGAACGAAGTCTTGTGCTTGCTCCCATCCACGTCAGGGAAGAGATTCGAATGTAGGATGTCCAGCAGATGCTTGGGTTTGGCGTTGATGTTGCGGGGAGGACCTTTGATTCTATCCCTGAAGAATTGGTAGACGACTTCGCAGAGCGAGGCGTTGATGTTCATTGAGTACTTAAGCTCGTCGAAGAGGCGCTCGAGGACGAAGAAGGGGATTTGGCAGGGCAGCAGCATCAGGTCGCGCTTGACCTTGAGAAAGAGCCATCTTTGTTCGAAGATGGGATCGCCGGAACTGATACGGTGACGCTCCGTCTCCTTGAGAAGGATTTGAAGGATGAAGCAACCGTCGAGCACCATCGTAGTAACAAACTCATTGCTGTCGATGTGACTCAAATTTTTAGAATAGCACTCGCGTGCTTGTTGCTCCAATTCTCGGATATGCTGATGAAGAATCTGGAATCCACGATGGACATCGCCGGTGGCAGAGAGCGCCTCTTGCAGGTAACACCATTTCTGCTCTCGGATGCTCTCCATTGTGCGGTATTCGTATTCGAGAGGGCCTAATTTGACAACCAGAGGGGCGTAAGCATCTTTGGCTCTTTCCCGGAGGTTGTAGGGAATCTCGTAGATGCAGCAATGGCGGCGGCGGCGGCGGGCAGCTTGATCGCAAACCCTATGTAGTAATGGCAGAGGAAGCGGCGTTGGCGTTGGTGCTAGAACATCAGAATTATCTGAATCACTGGAGTCAGTGGTGGATGAGGGTGTTTTTATAGGCTCTCTCTCAAAATGCGCCTTACGTGCTAGTACCATTAGATGACCCGGCTGCGGCGGCGGCGTTGGCGTTGGTGCTAGAACATCAGAATTATCTGAATCACTGGAGTCAGTGGTGGATGAGGGTGTTTTGATAGGCTCTCTCTCAAAATGCGCCTTACGTGCTAGTACCATTAGATGACCCGGCTGCGGCGGCGGTGAGGATTGGCGAAACGTACGCCGCAACACAGATTTTTCCGGCGCAGCCAACTCTAGATAGTCTACTGGCGCGAGGGAAATGGTTGCGGCTCCTGGATTACCTAGATCAACCATCTCTCCCGATACTGTCGCTGTCGGCTTTGGCTGCCCCTCGCCGCTCGTCTCCACTTCGCCTCGTGCAGGAGAATCATGATCATCCATGGAATCAAACTGGTCTGTCGTGAAAGCAATAAAAAAGGAAAAAAAAAAAAAAAAAAAAGTGATTTTATCAAAATATGTGAATAGCCAGTAGATGCAGTAATCGAGTTTGAGAGCTTTGCCAAAGAATGTCGGTTCTTACGTGTTTTTATCACCTTTTTAAGGGAAAGTGATGAAGGTGAAGGGAGGCAACTGTCAAGCGGTGCAGAGGAAAGACTCTCTCTTACGTTGTCTTCCCTCCCTCAGCCGAACCCGGGCTTTAAAGGGCGAGAGCTTTTTCCATGCAGCTTCTCGGAAATAAACAGTTTCTAATGCGTAATAAAACATCCGAAGCCGTCTTGCTGATTACGTTTTCTTGTTAAAATCACTGTATAAAAATTTAAATATATTGGATATGTGTATAATCGGTCAAAACTAGCATGCAGAAATGATATTTAAACGGCTAAATGCGTATCCAATACTTTGTCATAATGTTAAATGTTTATTTTATAATATTAGTTATTTATTTTTCAAATCAAATTCATATATTAAGTTATTTTGTACATTTACATCCATATCCATATTTCTTATACTATGATTAAAAAAATATTTCTTATAAGCTCGGTGATCTTTCAGACGAAATATATATATTTTTGAAAATATTTTTATAAATATGTTAATTTAGTTATATTTAATCTATAAACTAACTTTTACTATTTTTGAATATGTGTATATATTTATTTTGAGTAATGTGCCGTAATACAAGAAGTGTACGTTATAAAATGTTTTTAAAAGTAGATGAAAGTTTCTAGTATTACACATTGTACAGTTGATATCATACTCAATCATATTTAACCCTCACACAAAGAAAATATTTTCTATAAACATCTCTCCATAAATATCCGCGGGTTTGTTTAGCAATGTGCAAAAACTGTGAAATTAAAACTTTTTAATTTAAAATTTTTTACTCTCCGTAATTATCTTATTTTTTAATTATTTATTTATATTTTTTTATACAACTACTTACTTTTTAATTAATTATTTCTACATAATTAATTTATATATTTTAATTTTATCCTCTTTACTCTTTATCATTATTGTTATCAAAATTTTATAATTTTTACTCTACCAAACTTTTGATCAAAAATTTTCTCCCTACATGGATAGCAAAGCAATAAGCTTCTCCACCTGTGAGCTGCTACACAAGTACACTCACACACTGAAGCAATAACGTCCCATTTATTATATCGTCCAGACATATTTATCAACAGTACAACTGTACAAGGGGCGTACAATGCGCTGGTGATTCGATACCGGACAAACAGGCATAAAAACGCACGTGAGAATCATGGCGCCAAGAGCTCTCTCCACGGTCGGAAATTTGGCATGACACTTTTTGCATCAGCGCAACTTAGCACCGGGTCGCACCCGGTCGGTTAAAACCTGTTCGACTTGACTCGGTTTCATCAAAATCAAAATTTATATAAGAGCTGGATGTTCTTTGTAGATAAATGAGAGCTTATTGTTTTTCTATGAATTAATGACGTCGTTGTAATATGAAAATGATCATGTATCCCGATAAAAAATTCGGCTGCACAGTAATAATGCAAGCTTTCTTTTTTATGTATATATTTACAAATCACCTTAATCAACTTCCTTCCAAGGGGTGTCTTTGGGAAGCGATAAAACATTTAAATAAAAAATTTTAGGTTTAAAAGTTTTTGAATGGAAAAAAAATGATATGATATAAGAGAGGTAATGATAAGAAATAAAAAGAATAAAGTTAAAATAGATAAGTTAATTATATGGGGTAATTGCGTAGAAATGATTAAAAAATAGAATTGTTGTATAGAAAAATATAAAAAAGATTAAAAATAGAGTATTATGAAGAGAGAAATTTTTTTAATTAAAACTTTTTTACTTAACATTTTTCATTTATTGCCAAAACGCACCCAAAATGTCAATGTTCAAACTCATTTATGCCAACATGAGGAATCCAACTTAAGAACACTGGAGGCAGTCGCGGTCGATTTATAATGCAAATACCCTTCGGCAAGGGAGACATGGCACCACTATTTTTTTTGGCTGGTGCCTTTCACAACCTGAACCTTCTATTGTTTTTATTTCTTGTGTACTCAGAAAGTAATAAAACTTTTGGATGAAAATTTGTTGGCGTAAAAGTTGTTAAATTGCATATATACTAATTAACTACGAGATAATAAATATATCTTTTATTAAATTTTAAATAGTGATTTTATGTTATTTTATTTTATTTTATTTTTTTACCTTGATTGTTAAAAGGTAAATTCATTACATTCATTGTAAATTACACCAACTTTTATCAAAATCATCTCAACCGAACCCGGGCTTTAAAGGGTGAGAGCTTTTTCTATGAAGCTTTTCCAAATAAACATTTTCTAACGGGTAATAAAACATCCGAAACCATCTCGCTGATTATGTTTTCTTGTTAAAATCACTGTATAAAAATTTATATATATTGGATATATGTATAATGGGTCAAAACTAGCATACAGAAATGATATCTAAATGGTTAAATGCGTATCCAATACTTTTTTTATAATGTTAATTGTTTATTTTATAATATTAATTTTTTATTTTTGAAATCAAATTCCTCATTATGTTTTTTTCCGTATATTTACATCATATCAATATTTGTTATATTATGACAAAAAAAATATTTCTTATCATGAAACCCTTAGACATTCTTACGAATATTTGAAGATACTTCGGGTGTGTTTGGTTGGAGGTAAAACTTTTGATGAAAAGTTTTGGGGGTAGAAGTTGTCAAATTGATAGAAAATGATGTGATATAATAAGGGTAATGATGAGGAGTAAAGAGAATAAAGTTAAAATAAATAGGTTAGTTGTATAGGTAGTTGTGTAGAAATGATTGAAAAGTATGGTAGTTTGTATAGACAAATGTGAAAAAATAATTAAAAAATAGAGTAGTTATGGAGAGTGAAAAGTTTTTGGTTGAAAAGTTTTAGTTGACATATTTTAGCCCCAAACAAACACACCCTTCGTCTATAAAACTTTGAGACATAGCTCCACTTATAAATTTGGAAGACATAGCTCCCATATAAATAAATGGGGACAAAGCCTCGCCAACACATTTTGAAACCGTGCTGCAGCTATAATACCCCACCCATGAGGTGTCACAGATAGGGTCTATTGGATTAAAGCTAAGAATACTGTAATAAATACAATCTTCCAAGATGGAAATAGATACCAAGATGTAAAACCATATAAATTTGACTAGTACAATTCAAGTTTTCTCTTTATAAAGTCATTACACATATTTGGTATCCATCTTTAATACAAGTAAATATTATAAGGCAATTTCAATAAAATTTAAACTTCTTAATACTTCACTTTGCTAGTTTCAAACTGGTCTGTGGTGAAAGCAATAAAAACAACAAAAAAGTAATTTGATCAAAATATGTGGATCTAGTAATGAAGGTTTTATTTGGAAAGACTTTCTTTTATGTTGTCTTCTCTCCCTCAGCCGAATAGCAAAAGCTTTTCCCATGAAACTTTTTGAAAATAAACATTTTCTAATGGGTAATAAAACATCCGAAGCCGTCTTGCAGATTATGTTTTCTTGTTAAAATCACTGTATAAAAATTTAAATATATCGGATATATGTATAATCGGTCAAAACTAGTATGCAGAAATGATATTTAAACGGCTAAATGCCTATCCAATACTTTGTTATAATGTTAAATGCTTATTTTATAATATTAATTATTTAGTTTTCAAATCAAATTCATATATTATGTTATTTTGTATATTTACATCCATATCGATATTTCATATAATATGATCAAAAAAATATTTCTTATAAGCCCGGTGATCTTTCTGACTAAATTTATTTTTCTGAAAATATTTTTATAAATATGTTAATCCAATTATATTTAATCTATAAATATATACACATATCCAAAAATAGTAAAACTTAGTTTACAAATTACAAAAATGGTAAAATAGTAAAACTGTGGGAGTGATGTGCCGTAGTACAATAAGGGTACGTTACAAAATGTTTTTAAAAGTAGATGAAAGTTTATGGTATTGCATATTGTATGGTTTGATATTATACTCAAACATATTTAACCCTCACACAAAGAACTGTAAACATCTCTCTATCAACCTCTACGGGTTTGTTTAGTGTAGGGCCCGGTCTTTAAAAAAAAAAAAAAATTTGCTGCCGCATGTGCACCACATTTTTTGGTGCACGTGCAGAGCACCAAACAAAAAAAGGGGTGTAAGAGAGAGAGCTCGGGCAGGCTCTCGAAACAGAGCCGAAAAAGAAAAAAAAACGGGAGGGAGAGAGGAAGAAAGAAGAAGAAGAAATGAAGAAAGAGAAGGAGAAGGAAGAAGAGAGGACAGGGAGCTTGCATCCACGCCGCCGTCGCCGTTGGGTCGCCGGAGGTAAGGAAGAGATGATTGATTTTATTGGGTTTTTCAATTTTTATCCCAAATCATGCAATAAACATAGGGGTTTTGCTAAAATACTTTAGATAAACATGTATGGAAGTAAATTATCCCAATTTGAGTAGTAGATTTGGGTATTTAAGGATCCAAGAGTTGAAATGGATAGGATTTTGATTTTATTTCCAAGGAAATAGTAGGAAAATCATGGGGCTTTTGATAAACTCGTGAATAGGAGGATATTTGGAACCCAAATCATGAAAATGGAAGGTTAAAAATCAAGCCAAGTGTGAAATCAAAAATTCAAGAGGGGGTATATCCAATTTTCTTGTTCCAAATCATGATATAGTAGTTGTAAATGCTATTAGGATGTATTAGTTACAAATTAATATGCCCAATTTTAGGTAAAAAGGGGAAAAATTGAAATTTTTCGTGACCCGTGGAAATTGGGCAGCCCCAAAAACGTGGGTAAAGCATGGGGCTTTTGGAGTATTTGATTTAAACAGTATTTATGGATAAATTTTAAAATATTTGGAGTGTTAAAAATATAAAAGAAAAATTTATGGAGAGGTTATGCTAGGTTGTGGGTAGGGTACGGGTGTTGGAAATTTATGTGAAATTAGTGGGTAACAAATTCACATAGCATAAGAATGATTGATAAATTTTAAAATGCCTAACATATGTATTTTAAGTAGACACTTAATAAAAAAAATTTAATTAATTATTATTAGCTTTCAAATTAATGCATCCATAGTCATTAAAATTAGAATGCAATATATGGTGATTTAAGTCAATACTTAGCGAAAATTGCTAATTTTGATAGGAAAAGGAAAACAGAAAGTGCAAGACACAACTTGAGACTGTAAGGTAAGCAAGCTTTTCAAATTCAATGATTTATTGTGATCAAGTGTCTATTTTGTTATTTATTTTAAGAAAAGATGTTTGCAATAAATGTTCATGTTATGTATTTATTTATTTCCCTAGAAATATGTGCAAACCAAGTCATTTCCTTAGGTATTTTAATTAATTTTTATACAAACATTAAACAAATCCTTGGGAATGACCATTACCCTATTTTTCCCTTATATGTGTATTTATCATATTAAGGCATGTTTCAGGTTTGATTTTTGGAAACGACCCTTTTTTTTTATTAACCAAGTAAACCTTTTTACGACATAAATGCACTTGGTCATTTGTGTGGATGCGACTCATGCATGTGAATAAATATAAGGTTTCGCCAAGGTTGTAATTGGACAAGCAATCCATCCTTGACGTTGCCTAGTCGATGTGCCTGACGTATGAGTGTGAGTGATCACTTGATAAGTGTCACTTACCAAAGAGAAAAAAAAAGAAAAAAAAACTATGTCATTGAATGATGCATGTTGTGATTGCATTTTATCTTCATGCATGCATGATATTTTATGGAGACGTTCGCGTTTTCCTTTTTAAATAATGCTTGCTTACTGGGTTCTTTGAACTCACCGATTTTACTAAACAGTTGCAGAATGTATTGATTTCAAGAGCTATGGAGACTTCACTGGGTAGAAGGGCAGTGAAGTAAAGAATCATGTGAGACTCTTGAGGATGTTTGACTCATTTTGTAATATGTTAAAACATAGAAGTGCTAGATTTTCCTTAGGTTTGTGAAATATGTGTATTGAATATATATATATATATGTATATATTATGCATGTATGGTATGAAAGATACTTGTAATATTAATTCTTTTATATTGTATGAATTGTATAGATATATGTATTGTATGGGATGAAAAATATGAGAGTATGGGAAGTATGGTATGATTTCGATGAAGTTGTGAAGAAAAGGAGATGTTTGTGGTTATGGTGCGAAAAAATGGGTTGTTTGTGTTTATGATGTGAAGAAATGAGTTGTTTGTATTTATGATGTGAAGAAAATGGGTTGTTTGTGGTTATGATGAATGTAATATAGGTTATTTTTGATGTAAAGGATTATATGGTGAATGTTTGTATTTAGGAAATGTCCTAGTTACAGACGGGATGCTGCCAAAATTTTTATAGGTATGTAAAAAAAATAAAATAAATTTAGAGCACTTTATTTTTGCTTAGTGCATAAATGTAAGTTAAGGTATGGACTTCACCACTTTTCAAAAGATTCCTGGCACAAAATCCTATGACAAACTTATGTATAAATATGTCATAGGGGCGTTACAGTGATGTGCAAAAACTGTGAAATTAAAACTTTTTAATTTAAAATTTTTTATTCTCCGTACCTATCTTATTTTTTGATTATTTATTTATATTTTTCTATACAATTACTTACTTTTAAATTATTTCTGCACAATTAATTTATATATTTTAATTTTATTCTCTTTACTCTTTATCATTATTGTTATCATAATTTTATAATTTTTACTCTACCGAAATTTTCATCCAAAATTTTCACCCTCCATGGAGAGCAAAGCAATAAGTATCTCCACCTGTGAGCTGCTACACTAGTACACTCACACACTGAAGCAATAACATCCCATTTATTATCGTCACATATTTATCAACAGTACAACTGTACCAGGGGCGTACAAGGCGCTGGTGACTCGATACCGGATAAACAGGCATAAAAGCGCACGTGAGAATCATGGCGCCAAGGGCGCTCTCTACGGTCGGAAATTTGGAATGACACTTTTTGCAGCAGCGCAACTTAGCGCCGTGTGACCCGGCTCAAACCTGTTCGGCTCGACTCAATTTCATCAAAATCAAAATTTAGTTTTGTTTTTGAAATTTTTTTCAAATTAGACTCGGTTTCAACTCGATCGAGAGAATCCAAAACTAATACCGAGTTTACATTAATTCGGTACCAAAACTAGAACCGGTTCGAACTCGATATTCTCACTAATTTATTAAAATAATTATATTTATTTATGCATTAAGCATTTTAACTATAATTATAATAAAAATTCTTCCATGTAATCATAATGTAATTAAATTATAAATATTTATTCTAAAAAGTAAATGTCATCTACAGTTGTCCATAAAAGTTGAATCTATTATATCTACATTAATTTTATTGGCAAATAATTACAAATATACTAACTTTTTAAAATTATTACATTTATACTAATTAACTCCAAGATTATAAGTGTCACTTTTACTAAATTTTAAATAATGATTTTATGTAATCTCATTTATTTTTTTACCATGATTGTTAATAGCTAAATTCATTGCATTCACTGTAATAAGAACTATCGTTTAATTAAAAAACTAACTTTTATCAAAATCATCTCATAAAAAAACTTTTATCAAAATCAAAGATGTTATAGGTCATATAAATATATTCACATGAAAATTATTGACATATGAGTGCAGTAATGTTAAAAAAATTTGTTGTATCTGTTGTTAATTTCAACTTCTATTAGTTTGAGAGTAATTCGAATTTTAACCTAAAGTTAAGACCGAAACTAATGTTAATTCAGTCCGAAATCAATCCGAACCTGGATTCTAAGCTTTGGGTTTAGGTTCACTTAAACTCGGTTGGCTTAGGGTTTTGGGTTCACCTAAAAAATCAAATTTATAATGTGAAGTAGATTTTCTTAAGGTCTAGTAATCATAACCTCAAAAATCAATTTTATAACATATTTATTTTAATTTTATTCTCTTTATTCTTCCTTATTATCCCTTCATATCACATCATTTCTACTAATTTAAAAACTTCCACACTAAAATTTTTCATTCAAAATTTTATAGCTTTTCAAATACACCCTAGATCCATGTTATATTGAGTTTAAATTAGCTTGTTCGACTTTCAATTTAAGATGAAGTTCAACTAAACCTCAATTACTTTTGGCTCATTGTTACCCCAAAACTATGCTTATCCCCAATGAAACTTTTTTTTTTGAAGGTATCCTCAATGAAACTTGAGTTAATTAATTTACTAAACAACCATTTTGTCAAAATTTTTCAAGTGAAAAATTATTTTTCCTCTTGTTCTATCTTTTTTCTTTGGTTCTATTTCCCCATGATTACTAGACAGAAAATAAAGATGAAATTACAAATTAATCAACCAAATTATCCTCTAACATAGTAGTAACACAAATAATTGATGATATTTAAAATACACTTCCAAAAATGAAAGAGTCAGAGAATCATCCAAACCGAAGTATTAAAGCATCTTTCAACCTAATAATATTGATATTTTAATAAAAAAAATAAAAATCAAACGCAATTCTTTGTCAATATTGATATTTTAATAAGAAAATAAAAATCAAATGCAATTCTTTGTCCTAGCGTGATAGTCTGCCATAACTGTAAGGTAACATATTTTTTAATTATTTCTTCACATATTCTTATATAACTACTCTATTTTTTAATCATTTCTATACAATTGGCCTATCAATTTTAACTTTATTCTCTTGACTTCTCATCATTACCTTTATTATATCATGATCATTTTTTGTTAATTTAAAAACATTTATACGCAAAAATATTTTATCTAAAAATTTTATAACTTTCCAAAACACACTCTTAGGGTGTGTTTGTTTAGGGCAAAAAAGTGTCAACTAAAACTTTTCAATCTAAAACTTTTTACTCTCCATAATTATTCTATTTTTTAATTATTTTTTCACACTTTTCTATACAAACTACCCTACTTTTCAATCATTTCTACACAACTACCCATATAACTAACCTATCTATTTTAACTTTATTCTCTTTACTCTTCATCATTACTTCTATTATATCACATCACTTTCTATTGATTTGACAACTTCTACTCCAAAAACTTTTCATCAAAAGTTTTACCTCCAACCAAACGCACTCTTAATATAAATGTCGGTGAACTATTGCAAACCACGTCTCTTCTTGGCTACCGCAGGCTCATACCCGAAAGGAACAGAAAAGGAACAAAATAAGTACATGGGTGACGAAAGATATAATTCACCTTCAACAAATCGATCAACGGGCATCTGGCTAGGTAGGAGATGAACGATTCGTGGCAGAAAATATGAACTCACAGCAAAGAAGACATATGCAAATATAATGATGAGCGCAAAAAAGGCAAGGATGCGCAGAATAATGGGAGCTGTGAGGGAAACCATGGCCCACGGTTTTCTCACGTAGTTTTGAATGAAGCTCCCCCTCCAAGCATTGATTGGCTTGCTGCAGTGGTCATGTATTCCCTCAATCACGTTCTTCATATAAACTTCGTTGGGGCAGACGGGGATGTCTCGGCCAAGCTCGACGAAGAGATCAGCGACCTCCTGATTGCTGTCCAACCAATTGTCGATCACCCCCTTCCTGCACAATATGGAAACGTCTTCGGCGGTACTGATGAGACAATGCATAAAGAAAGTGTACGCCGTGACATGGGAGTGGCTGGGAGGGTGGAGCTGCTCGAAGGCCATGAGATTCAGGAGGAGAGATTTGGTGTCGTCCTGAATGGAGAAGCGTGGGATTTCGAGGACCCCACGTTTGAACGTAATGTCCAACTGATCTGTCCTGCTGCTCTCAAACTTCACCCCTGCCTCTAGAAGATGCGTCGCAACAGGGAATGGTTTCAAATTGGTGAACGAAGACTTCTCCTTACTCCCATCCACGTCAGGGAAGAGATTCGAATGTAGGATGTCCAGCAGATGCTTGGGTTCGGCGTCGGTGTTGCAGGGGGGACCTTCGATTCTATCCTTGAAGAACTCGTAGACGACTTCGCGGAGCGAGGCGTTGATGCTCATTGAGGGCTTAAGGTGGTCGAAGAGGTGCTCGAGGACGCAGAAGGGGATTTGGCAGATGGGGTCGTCTTTGGCGGAAGATGGGGTCGTCGGAGCTGATAGGCTGACGCTCCGTCTCCTTGAGAAGGATTTGAAGGATGAAGCAACCGTCGAGCACCATCATAGTAACAAACTCATTGCTGTCGATGTGACTCAAATTTTTAGAGTAGCACTTGCGCGCGCGTCGCTCCAATTTTTTGATTTTCAGATGAAGATTCTGCAATCCACGATGGAAGTCGCCGGTGGCAGAGAGCGCCTCTTGCAGGTAACACGATTTCTGCTCTCGGATGGTCTCCTTTGTGCTACATTCGTATTCGTCTTCGAGAGGGCCTAATTTGACAACCAGAGGGGTGAAAGCATCTTTGGCTCTTTGCCGGAGGTCATCGGGAATCTCGTAGATGCAGCAATAGCGGTGGCGGCGGCGGCGGGTTTCTTGATTGCGATCTAGGTTTCGTTTCATAGAATCCGTCCATCCTCTATCTGGTGGTGAAACATCAGAATTATCTGAATCACTGGGGGAGTCATCGACGGATGGGGATCGTCTAGGCCTACTAATAACCTCCATTTGTATGGAAGGCGCTATAGGCGGTTCTTCTTCTGGCTTCCACACAGATATTTCTGGCACAGCCGTCTTTGGATAGGGCACAGGGGCGGAGGAAGAGGTGGAGGCTCCTGGATCACCAATAGCCGGGGAAGCATCATGTATCTGGGGACTATTGTCACCAACGGGATTAATCTCTATAACCAACGGCTGCACAGGTTGTACCATCTCTATAGCGACCGCAGGTGAAACCATGTTGTTTTCTCAGCTTTTAAGGAAACTGATGAAGGTTTTCTAAGGAAGGGAGGCAACTATTAAGCGGTGCAGAGGAAAGACTTTTCTTGTATGTTATCTTCCCTATCTCTGCCCAACCCGGGTTTTAAGAGCAGGAGCTTTTTCCACCAAGCTTTTCGAAAATAAACATTTTCCAACGGGTAAGAAAACAGCCGAAACCGTCTTGCTCACTGTGTTTTCTTTTTAACATCCCTGGATAAAAATTTAAATAGATTGGATATATGTATAATCGGTCGAAACTAGCAAAAGAGAAATCAGATTTAAAACTGATTATGCAAAATTATTTGATATGCCTCATATTTCAAAACGGTTGTAAGTCAACAAATCCCAATAACAAATAATTTGTTTGGTTTTTATTGTGGCGCAGGTGATAGTATACAACAACCAGTAAAGTGTTGTTGACGAATTTGGCATGTTGATCTAGACACGTTGCCAGCTGCAGTTTGTATTGGCTGATGGTAATACTCACATCAACTGCTGATGTCAGGGAGGATGTAATAACCGCAATTTTTATATTGCAACCCATAAGTACGTGGCATATATAAATGAAAATTTTGAGCCATGAAATTAATAAAATTAGAATTTTATTAATGGCCTAAAATTATAAAGTAAGAAAATAAAGAATTAATAAATAAAAAATGATGAGTTAAAGTGTTATTATTGAATGAAGTAATAACAAAGTGTATTATTTAATTTTAGATTAATTAATGAATTTCGGTCAAATGGTTTAATTTAAGTGATTAATTGATTTAAATTGCTTAAATTAGTGAATGGCTGTGATTTAATGGTTTAATTGCATATGGCGGATATAAGTTATAAAATTTAAAATATTATGATTTATGACATATATTTAATATGTATATTTATAAAAAAAAAATTAAAAAAATGGTATGAGGGGTAGCCGTACGTGTGTATGTGCGGACTATCTTAACTGGGGCCACCAAAAGGCCACACGCGCAAACAGAGGGAGAAAACGAGAGAAGGGAGAGGAGAGAGAAGAAAGAGGAGGAGGAGGAGGAGAAGAAGGAGAGGAGAAGAGAAGGGAAGGAGAGGAGGGAGAGAAGAGGAGGAGCCGGCCGCTGCCGCCCTCATCGCCGTCCAACCCATCGCCGGTGACCGGAGGTAAGAAAGGGGAGATGGGTTTTTGATAATTTTTGAAAATTTCTTTCCAAGCATGTGAAAATCATGGGGCTTTTGTTCAATATAGGTAGATCTATAAGAATGAAGGGAGAAATCATAAGAAAGATGATGAAATTCAGATCCATAGCTATGGTGAGTTAGGGTTTTGATTTTTCTATCCAAATCGTTGCCCAAATCATTGGGGTTTTCACGGATTCGTGTAGATCTTTATTTTAGGAGCCAAATAATGTATATGAAATGTGAAAATTGAATTCTATGTATAAATTTGAAAAATTCAAGAGTTGAAAATTTTAAGATTTCTACTTCAAATTTCTGTATAAGCTATTTAAATGGTGTTGGGATATATTACTTGCAAAAATTATATGTACAATCTTGGGTTGGAAGGGAAATTCAAAATTTTTATCACATCTTGAATATGGGGAAGCCCTAAAAACGTGGCCTAGGCATAGGGCTTTTTTATTATTCATATATGGGATAATTTATAAATAATTAGGAACCCATTTGGATGTAGAAATGGGTGGAAAAAAATGAGGACAGGTGTGTATATATGTTACGGGTATGTCTTGTTGCTTGTAAATAATAAGTTTAGTAATTTAATAATATATGAACATGGATTTAGATCAAAATGTGCATATTAAAGCCAAAATGTAGACATATATGCTAAATGAAATTGGGTAGTTAGGAAATTTATATGAAGGTATGAGATTTCTTTTAACTAAATGTGTACTGGGGAATTTTATATAATTTTGGTATAAAAAAATTAATGAATAAGTGATAATTGTATGACATATATATGAACGATTGGAGAGTTAAAAATATTAAACTTATATATAAATCATGTGAAAATGAAAGGGGAGTAAAATTTCTAAATTTTGAAGCTTAAAACCCATTATTTATATGGCTAAAGTCGAAAGTGTATGGGTGATGAATTTGGGATTAAAGATGACTCTTAAATGATTAATTTTAATTTTAGAAGCATAATATAAAATTTACTTGTGATAAAAAGGGTGGTTAAGTAAAGTTGTAATTATAAAAAGAATGTATACGTGTGTATATATAGGAATTTCGAGTAAGCCTAAATGAAGGTTAAATTTAGGCTGGAGAATTATGATGAATTTGGTTATGATATATGGTAGATTATAATTATTTTTAGTTATAAATGTTCATGCAATGCAAATGCTCATTCTCAACATTTAGGCTTGACATCAACAGATTTTTCCATCAAGCAAAAGACAACAAAAAGCAACTATCCCTGAAAAATTCCTTCGGTAGGTATGGCAAAAGGGCATGTGTGCAATATTTCCTCATCATTTATTACCTGGTGGCAGCTGATTTTCTTATATAAATTTGAATGGCTGAGACAATAGCAACACTACTTGGACGGCATCTGATGCTGGCCGAAGACCTACGCATTTACGCCCGTGCGTAAACGATCACGACTGTTGTTTGTGTGAGTGACGAAGGACCTATCCAAATAATTAACATAAAACAAAAATTTTAAAGATAAAATTAATATGAAATATATGTATGTAAATGTTTTCATGACATGACTGCATATATGTGTGTTTAAGCACATGTTTATTTTGCATAAACTTATATAAATAAGTATAGAAAATGTTTGGTGAATATGTGTATGAAGTTTGTAAATTAAAAGATTCAAATGCGATATTTTAAGAATTATCAAAATCATAGTTATTTGTACGTATTGTTTATTAAGAATAATACTAGGAAATAATGTGGAACTCGTAATTTTTAAATTGGAGCCCTAAGCATGTAGTATATATAAGTAAAAATTTTAGACCATAAAATTAGTGAAATTGAAAATAAATTAATAGCCTAAAATTATAAAGTGAAAAAATAGGTAATTAATATATAAATAATAATGAGTTAAAGTGCTATTATTAAATAAAACAATAGCAAAGTCTATTAATAGTCTTACAAATTTAATTGCATTCAATTGGTCCTATTTAAATAATTAATTTATTTAAATTATCTAAATTGATGAATGGTCATGATTTAATAATCTTAAATGCATGTAGCCGCCCCAAATAGAGAAGCACAAAGGCTATTGTTTTTTAGTAAATGCATTGATGAATTTTTAGAAATTTGAGCAAATAACAGACTATTTTTATTAGTTATTATATTACAATCATTTCAAACATTTTTTTCTTACAATCAGGCCCTTTACAATGTTCTTACACAATTTCCTTAATTATTCTCATCTACTCGTTTATGTTTTTTTTTTTTTAGCCACGTACCACTGAGGTACGGCCTTAGTGGCAACGGATTATTACACATTCATAGGGTGTTTGTTTATTTCGTCCAAAAACTTTTCAACCTAAAATTTTCTTCTGTGCAATTTTTAGTGCGTGTGCAACAAAACAACCGTCTGACATATCCATAAGATAATGCAAATTAATCCAGGCCGTCCAAGATGCGTAGCAAGATTTGCAAAGTCCAGATTACGCTGGTAGTCCACCTCTCTTTCATACAAAATTTAAACATTTGTATATATATGTATTTAAAATATCATTATCTGTAAAATTCTAAAAAAATATATATACATTAAAAAATGGTAAAACTTGGTTAATATGTTAAATACACTTGGACAAACAAGTGTATGAAGAAAAATAAAAAAAAATTATTATAAATGAGTTTTTTAAGATAAACTAAGCAGGACATGTGCTTACCCTGGACTAAGTGGATCATTCCTTCAAAAAAATATGATTACCATATGAATAAATAATTTTGTAAAATATTATTAAATTATAATACATATGTTAATGGATATAAGCATTTATACATAAATACATATTATTTAGCAAATGCGACCAATTTATATACTTATTTGGATGAAACTTAATCGCCAAGTTAAATAAATGATGCTAAATACAGTAAATGATAGAGTAAATTTTACACCAAATATTAAATAAAAATGAAAGAAATTACATGGAAACATTACAAAATATTGAAAAATGAAAGAAATTACATAGAAGCAAAACCTTAATAATAACAACAACAACTGCCGCCGCTACCACCACATTACTAATAAAATAAGGAGATTTAACTTGTGTGATTGTGGAAAATGGCAGGAAATGAAAAGGAGAATATTTTGAGAAATATATGATTTATAGGATATGATAGGAGTATAGTTGGAATAAATAGGTTTGTTGTATGTATTTGGTAAAGAAAATTATTAGAATATAAGGATAAAAGTAGAAAAAATAGTATGAATGATGAAATAATTATTAGCATTGGGAAATAGAATCCCACAGTTTCCAACTGTGTCCCACCCTTGCCCGTTACCAAATGAGCCCCAAGTCATCATGTATGACAATGAATGATTAAATTTAGTAGCTAATAAAATAAGTCATCATGTGCAACAATCATTGTATCAATTTTATACCTCACATATCAAGTGTTTTCATACTCTAAATAATGTCTAAATGATAATTTTAAGAGATTTGTTATCAAAATTTTCTTAGTTTAGTGCAAGCATTCATTGGATGCGTTACGCATATTTCAAATAAGACTATTCTGATAACCTCTCAATTACTCCACGTCCGCAAGCTTCATAGGTCTCCATTAAATCCATAATAGATACTCGTATAAATAGAACCCTCATAGGTATTTACGCAAAACTAATATGCACTATCATACCTATTTACCACACATTCTCTTGTGCGAAACCTTTACACAAATAATCTATTCACAGAATACGAGACGTAAATCCTAACAACCTCTACCTTGAATTATATTCTACACATACCAAGCCAATTCACAGAGAAACATATGTCTACATTCATTCTGCATGTATATACCTGAGGAAGAGAAAACCAAACGTGAAGCAGAGTTGGCGTACGACAGCTATCTCAGGGTAGGATGCAGAATGGCTGAAGCTGGGATTTGGAGGTGATGGAAACAGTTGGGATGCTCCCTAAATAATACTTGGCTGGTCTCGGCTTTAGGAGTTAATGCAAACTGACCAGGATGGGAGAAGGGTTGGCGAACAATCTATGGCCAAGGAGCAGTCCCGTGAAGTTTAGAAAGAGGCCGAACCTGATATGATTGCAGAGTTGGCTAATTATCCTCAACAACAATCGCCGATTTGATTAACGACCTTGATCGGACAGAACCATCCACATATATATCCCAGTAAGCTTGCAACCTAGTACTGCATAACATTCGGATAAATACCAAGAGTCATCTGATCCCGGCAGAACTCCTTTACGGGAACAACAAACCCACTGCAGAGAAGGATGTCTTAGGCGATTCATATCCAAAGCCAATATTAGTATAACTTTTCCACCTCAATCATATCCCAAAACTAACATCAGAAGCCAAATCTTAAGACTACAAAATATCAATTTTGATACTAAATCAACAAAGGAAGTTGCCACAACTCCCAGAACAGGACAACAAAACACAGATTTTCAGAACTCTAAACACATAGAACAAAACAAATGTCAATGAATTAAGTAAAATTAACCACATTTATCATTTCATGTCCATATTAATAACATTCATTATCATCTCTCTAAGGAATTATCTTTCCCTAGACAATTCAACATATCATCCATACCTCATAAGTGCACATAATCAACTAAACAAATTCTCTTCAGCCTTAGAAATCATCCTACCATTTTCAATCAATATTCATAAAATACTCTACATAAACTCAATTCATCTCAACTTTTGCTCATGCTTCCATTATAACTTCACTTGTACATTTTCATCACTACGGTTCCATCCAACAATTCTCAACTGTAACAGCTATCGTCCATCCCTTTCTAAGAAACGGATGGAAACGGCTAGGATTGATGGGCCATGCACGTTCATTTCAAATTGATGGCAATTAATCTCATCCGTTTAGTAGATGGATTAGTATAAAAGGCACAAACGTGAGATGGGCTTCCGCCATTTGAAGAAGAAGAGAAAGCACGCTGGAGACAGACGAAGGAAGAAGAAAAATTTTTTGAAGGTAAGCTGCGTCGAACCATTTTATCTATTAATCTCATTCATTCTATATTATACGCAAGTTATTTCATAAATCTAAACCATTCACGACATTTCTAGCATGACTAACTAGTCCCAGGAGTATTATTGAAATGTTTGATATCGAAATTTTACTTATTTAAATGAGAAGTACCAAATTAAGGGTATGAAATTATATATGATAAAATAAACGTACTTCTGAGCATAATCAGAGAATTGTGACAGTACAATAATAAGATAATTATATGATTAGCTTGTTTACAAAATTTTAGATTGATCAGACTTATAGATTTTTAGATATACCGAATTTTACACATAATATAGAGTGGTAAATATGTATTTTAAGATAAAAACACAAAAAAATAATTACGGGAAAATATAGATTTAAAAAGAGTAATCTGAACCATTACAAACATTATTTGAGATATTTTACAGTATATGTGATGAATTAATTCTATTAAAAATTAGTTTATATGTCTATTTGAAGTGATATTTAATATTAAGAATTTATTAAACCCTTTATATTAAATCTTATGATAGAGATGTTATTTTGAAAAATGGACCGTCCAGATTATAAAACATAATTTTAGAAGTTTATCCCTAAAGTTTCAGATCAAACAGATATATATATATCAAGAGATATATGCCATTTTATTTGGAAAATATGGACCGTTGAAAATAAACGAATAAATGAATAAGCTTCTGGACTTGTGGGCTAAGCCCATCTGAACAGGCCCAGTGAGTCAGAAGCCCAGAAACCAAGCTTAAGCCTACAGAAACAAAAACCAAGAGCTTAGCCCACTGAAATAAAGCCAACCCACTATCCAGTCTGGCCCAACTTCCAATAAAGGATCTAGCCCACTAGCCTGACCCACTGTTCCGGCCCGCCAGCAGCAGCCCACTGGCGGCCAACTCGCCGGCGCCGGCGACCGGTCGACTGGTGGCCGAAAAAAATACATAAAATTTTGAAAAATACCAAGAAAATTAAAGTCAATATTTAGAAGCTTAAATAAGTTTAAAATTATACATTTAAGAATAATGAAAGTTTATAAAGGTGTGATGAATGGAAATATATATATATATATAATAATTATAAAAAATATATATGTGAGAAAAATTAAAGGAAAATATTTAAAGAAGTATAAGTCCAAATTTATTTTTATATATAAAAATAAAGCTGTTTTAAAGTGAATTAATATAAGAATAAATAGAAGAAAATAGGATTTTGACCGATTAAAATTATGAGAAAATTTGGGGAAAGTTGTAAATGGAATTTTAAATAATATTTGTGAAAACTAAAGTGAAATAATAAACATATTGTGATGAAAATTAGGAAAAGAGACTTGAGGCTACTACAAAAAAAATTGGAAAAAAGAGAAGTTTTAAAGTCTACTCAGAGGTAAGTAAATTTTTACCAAAACATGTCTTTGAAAATATTATATGAATATTATGATTTGCTATGAAATGTAATTATTTATTTTCTTTCAAATTTGTTTATTCAAAAATGAACATTATTCTTTCAAAATCATATTTAGTAGTGAATTTAAGTGGTTCATCAATTAAAATTTATGAGCATGATGTATAATTGCATATTGGGTTTGCCTCCAAGGAGTAAAGTAGTATGGCAGTACCTGGGTAGCGACCTCGGGACTACCAAAGGAGATGATTTAGCTCATGAATGTGTAGCACGGCTGCACGTGAGCACAAGTAGATGGCAATACCCATAGTATGAATGCATGATTTAAAATTGACATATGTGTGCACATCTATCAAGATGTTTTTATTACAGTTTGTTATGCATAAAAGACAGTATAGATATTATATTTGTTTTTTTAAAAAAATCAAAATGATTGAAAATGAATTTTTTTAAAAAATTACATTTTTAATTACTGAGCTTTCAGCTCACATAGTTTTTCTTTTCAATGGAAAAACAGGGATACAATGCTATACTAGAGCCTTTATCAACACAGGAAAAAGGCGAACCTAGCAAAGGAAAAGACAAAGAAGTTTAGAACTTTATTAAAATTTTCTTTTTAATGCTTGCTGATTTTGATTTTAGACACTAAAAATTGTATAATAACTCCTTAAGGAGAAAACTTGAGATGTAATAGTTAAAATTTTTATGGTTTTGCACCTTGGTATCTAATTCCATCTTGGGAGATTTTATTTTCAGCTTTGACATAGTAAACCTCATTCATAATACCTCAAGGGTGGGGGTGTTACATCAATTTTGCTCTAATACCATTCTATAAAGCCTCACCGGCTAACTTCCATCCTTAGCTGATAGTCATTAGATTTCATTAAAAAATCTAACAACGTCTACCCAGAATCATGATGTTGGGAGGTTAGATGGAATCACCCTATACAAACATTCTCACGTCATACTATCCATTATAATACATAGCATAAAATATAGAAGCTAAATGAAATAAATTTATATAAATCTCTTCTAGTTTATCCATATAAACAACTACATGTCATCTCCATAATAAAAAAAAGGTTTACAAAAAGTTATCACCACATAACTCATTTACATAGAAAAATATTAAATTTAATCTTTCATACTCATTAAGTTAATAATTCATATATACGTTAGTTCTTTTCTCATTCTTTTCTCATTCTTGTTGAGCAGCAACCCTATGTTGGGCTCATACTATAGTCCTGTTATTTAAAAACATCAACAGAAGAAAACATGAGTCCGAACCAACTCGATAAGTAGAATTAGGGTAAAACTCAATTATTAAAATAAATAAACATCATTTTTACAAAATAGTTCAAACATTAATATCTCTAACTTCATATACTCTTCTGTACCATCCTCATATAGGCAACCATGCTCTAAATGTTCATGCAATGCAAATGCTCATTCTCAACATCACATCCATGTCATCCCGGTGCTTTGGGTGGACTCTTCATTAACAAGCATCTTATATAGCTATACTACAGTATACGATCACTCTTCTTATTGTCTGGTTTGACCAAAGAATTATCATATATCATGCTCAACATGCACAATATATTCATACATCATGATCATGTACTTATTCTAAATATATTAGTCAAATTCAGATCATTTTGATAATTTAAAATCATTGTCTCAATTTAATTCCTCAAACGATTCAATTCAGTTAATAATTTAAGTCATCAAAATGTACAGAAGAAATTTGCATAAAGAAATTTCAAATAAAATATCCAAATTATCACAAAACATCTATGCCTAAAAAATAAACATCCACCAATGTCCATAAGCATCCAAATAAAAATAAAAAAGTTCCTATTTACCTTTTTTGTAAAATTTTTAAATCTCTAACTTTGGGCTTTGAATATCTTTTTACTTTAAAATACTTTAAAATAAAAAATATTCTTAAATAATATTTCATAAATAATTTTATTTCATTCTATCCTCAAATACCCTAATTTTTATTTCTTTTATTTCTCTAATTTCAAGAAATATCTTAAGACACTCATCTTTCACATTATCTCAATTTT
>JASFXW010000322.1:0-47670 GCA_030490835.1 Annona cherimola | reverse complement strand
AAAATTTTGTTACATTATAATACGTGTAGGGCCATTTTTGGAGTAACTGCACCACTGTTCCGGTGTAGTTGCAGAGCAATTTTTTCAAGATCTAAACCATCAAAAGCATGTTATTTATATGGATAAATGATTATATAAAATTTTATTACATTATAATACGTGTAGGGCCATTTTTGGAGTAACCGCACCACTGTTCCGGTGTAGTTGCAGAGCAGTTTTTTCAAGATCTAAACCATCAAAAGCATGTTATTTATATGGATAAATGATTATATAAAATTTTATTACATTATAATACGTGTAGGGCCATTTTTGGAGTAACCGCACCACTGTTCCGGTGTAGTTGCAGAGCAGTTTTTTCAAGATCTTAATCATCAAAAGCATGTTATTTATATGGATAAATGATTATATAAAATTTTATTACATTATAATACGTGTAGGGCCATTTTTGGAGTAACCGCACCACTGTTCCGGTGTAGTTGCAGATCGGTTTTTACAAGATCTAAACCCTCAAAAGCATGTTATTTATATGGATAAATGATGATATAAAATTTTTTACATTATAATACCTGTAGGGACATTTTTGAAGTAACCGCACCACTGTTCCGGTGTAGTTGCAGAGCAATTTTTTCAAGATCTAAACCATCAAAAGCATGTTATTTATATGGATAAATGACAATATAAAATTTTGTTACATTATAATACGTGTAGGGCCATTTTTGGAGTAACTGCACCACTGTTCCGGTGTAGTTGCAGAGCACTTTTTTCAAGATCTAAACCATCAAAAGCATGTTATTTATATGAATAATTGATTATATAAAATTTTATTACATGATAATACGTGTAGGGCCACTTTTGGAGTAACTGCACCACTGTTCCGGTGTAGTTGCTGAGTAGTTTTTTCAAGATATAAACCATCAAAAGCATGTTATTTATATGGATAAATGATTATATAAAATTGTATTAGATTTTAATACGTGTAGGGCCATTTTTGGAGTAATTGCACCACTTTTCCGGTGTAGTTGCAGAGGAATTTTTTCAAGATCTAAACCATCAAAAGCATGTTATTTATATGGATAAATGATTATATAAAATTTTATTACATTAAAATACGTGTAGGGCCATTTTTGGAGAAACCGCACCACTGTTCCGGTGTAGTTGCAGAGCTGTTTATTCAAGATCTTATCCATCAAAAGCATGTTATTTATATGGATAAATGATTATATAAAATTTTATTACATTATAATACGTGTAGGGCCATTTTTGGAGTAACCGCACCACTGTTCCGGTGTAGTTGCAGAGCAGTTTTTTCAAGATCTAAACCATCAAAAGCATGTTATTTAAATGGATAAATGATTATATAAAATTTTATTACATTTTAATACCTGTAGGGCCATTTTTGGAGTAATCGCACCACTGTTCCGGTGTAGTTGCAGAGCAGTTTTTTCAAGATCTAAACCATCAAAAGCATGTTATTTATATGGATAAATGATTATATAAAATTTTATTACATTATAATACGTGTAGGGTCATTTTTGGAGTAAGCGCACCACTGTTCCGGTGTAGTTGCAGAGCAGTTTTTTCAAGATCTAAACCATCAAAAGCATGTTATTTATATGGATAAATGATTATATAAAATTTTATTACATTAAAATACGTGTAGGGCCATTTTTGGAGAAACCGCACCACTGTTCCGGTGTAGTTGCAGAGCTGTTTATTCAAGATCTTATCCATCAAAAGCATGTTATTTATATGGATAAATGATTATATAAAATTTTATTACATTATAATACGTGTAGGGCCATTTTTGGAGTAACCGCACCACTGTTCCGGTGTAGTTGCAGAGCAGTTTTTTCAAGATCTAAACCATCAAAAGCATGTTATTTAAATGGATAATTGATTATATAAAATTTTATTACATTATAATACGTGTAGGACCATATTAGGAGTAATCGCACCACTGTTCCGGTGTAGTTGCAGAGCAATTTTTTCAAGATCTAAACCATCAAAAGCATGTTATTTATATTGATATATGATTATATAAAATTTTATTACATTAAAATACGTGTAGGGCCATTTTTGGAGTAACCGCACCACTGTTCCGGTGTAGTTGCAGAGTAGTTTTTTCAAGATCTAAACCATCAAAAGCATGTTATTTATATGGATAAATGATTATATAAAATTTTATTACATTAAAATACGTGTAGGGCCATTTTTGGAGAAACCGCACCTCTGTTCCGGTGTAGTTGCAGAGCTGTTTATTCAAGATCTTATCCATCAAAAGCATGTTATTTATATGGATAAATGATTATATAAAATTTTGTTACATTATAATACGTGTAGGGCCATTTTTGGAGTAACCGCACCACTGTTCTGGTGTAGTTGCAGAGCAGTTTTTTCAAGATCTAAACCATCAAAAGCATGTTACTTAAATGGATAATTGATTATATAAAATTTTATTACATTATAATACGTGTAGGACCATTTTTGGAGTAATCGCACTACTGTTCCGGTGTAGTTGAAGAGCAGTTTTTTCAAGATCTAAACCATCAAAAGCATGTTATTTATATGGATAAATGATTATATAAAATTTTATTACATTATAATACGTGTAGGGTCATTTTTGGAGTAATCGCACCACTGTTCCGGTGTAGTTGCAGAGCAGTTTTTTCAAGATCTAAACCATCAAAAGCATGTTATTTATATGGATAAATGATTATATAAAATTTTATTACATTTTAATACGTGTAGGGCAATTTTTGGAGTAATCGCACCACTGTTCCGGTGTAGTTGAAGAGCAGTTTTTTCAAGATCTAAACCATCAAAAGCATGTTATTTATATGGATAAATGATTATATAAAATTTTATTACATTATAATACGTGTAGGGTCATTTTTGGAGTAATCGCACTACTGTTCCGGTGTAGTTGAAGAGCAGTTTTTTCAAGATCTAAACCATCAAAAGCATGTTATTTATATGGATAAATGATTATATAAAATTTTATTACATTATAATACGTGTAGGGTCATTTTTGGAGTAATCGCACCACTGTTCCGGTGTAGTTGCAGAGCAGTTTTTTCAAGATCTAAACCATCAAAAGCATGTTATTTATATGGATAAATGATTATATAAAATTTTAGTACATTAAAATACGTGTAGGGCTATTTTTGGAGAAACCGCACCACTGTTCCGGTGTAGTTGCAGAGCTGTTTATTCAAGATCTTAACCATCAAAAGCATGTTATTTATATGGATAAATGATTACATAAAATTTTATTACATTATAATACGTACAGGGCCATTTTTTGAGTAACCGCACCACTGTTCCGGTGTAGTTGCAGAGCAGTTTTTTCAAGATCTAAACCATCAAAAGCATGTTATTTATATGGATAATTGATTATATAAAATTTTATTACATTATAATACGTGTAGGACCATTTTTGGAGTAATCGCACCACTGTTCCGGTGCAGTTAAAGAGCACTTTTTTCAAGATCTAAACCATCAAAAGCATGTTATTTATATGGATAATTGATTATATAAAATTTTATTACATTATAATACGTGTAGGACCATTTTTGGAGTAATCGCGCCACTGTTCCGGTGTAGTTGCAGAGCAGTTTTTTCAAGATCTAAACCATCAAAAGCATGTTATATATATGGATATATGATTATATAAAATTTTATTACATTAAAATACGTGTAGGGCCATTTTTGGAATAATCGCACCTCTGTTCCGGTGCAGTTGCAGAGCTGTTTTTTCAAAATCTAAACCATCAAAAGCATGTTATTTATATGGATAAATGATTATATAAAATTTTATTACATTATAATACGTGTAGGGCCATTTTTGGAGTAACCGCACCACTGTTCCGGTTTAGTTGCAGATCGATTTTTACAAGATCTAAACCCTCAAAAGCATGTTATTTATATGGATAAATGATTATATAAAATTTATTACATTATAATACGTGTAGGGCCATTTTTGGAGTAACTGCACCACTGTTCCGGTGTAGTTGCAGAGCATTTTTTTTAAGATCTAAACCATCAAAAGCATGTTATTTATATGGATAAAAGATTATATAAAATTGTATTACATTTTAATACGTGTAGGGCCATTTTTGGAGTAACTGCACCACTGTTCCGGTGTAGTTGCAGAGGAATTTTTTCAAGATCTAAACCATCAAAAGCATGTTATTTATATGGATAAATGATTATATAAAATTTTATTACATTTTATTACGTGTAGGGCAATTTTTGGAGTAATCACAACACTGTTCCGGTGTAGTTGAAGAGTCGTTTTTTCAAAATCTAAACCATCAAAAGCATGTTATTTATATGGATAAATGATTATATAAAATTTTATTACATTATAATACGTGTAGGGTCATTTTTGGAGTAATCGCACTACTGTTCCGGTGTAGTTGAAGAGCAGTTTTTTCAAGATCTAAACCATCAAAAACATGTTATTTATATGGATAAATGATTATATAAAATTTTATTACATTAAAATACGTGTAGGGCCATTTTTGGAGTAACGGCACCACTGTTCCGGTGTAGTTGCAGAGTAGTTTTTTCAAGATCTAAACCATCAAAAGCATGTTATTTATATGGATAAATAATTATATAAAATTTATTACATTATAATACCTGTAGGGACATTTTTGGAGTAACCGCACCGGTGTTCCGGTGTAGTTGCAGAGCAGTTTTTTCAAGATCTAAACCATCAAAAGCATGTTATTTATATGGATAAATGATTATATAAAATTGTATTACATTTTAATACGTGTAGGGCCATTTCTGGAGTAATCGCACCACTGTTCCGGTGAAGTTGCAGAGCAATTTTTTCAAGATCTAAACCATCAAAAGCATGTTATTTATATGGATAATTGATTATATAAAATTTTATTACATTATAATACGTGTAGGGCCATTTTTGGAGTAACCGCACCACTGTTCCGGTGTAGTTGCAGAGTAGTTTTTTCAAGATCTAAACCATCAAAAGCATGTTATTTATATGGATAAATGATTATATAAAATTTATTACATTATAATACCTGTAGGGACATTTTTGGAGTAACCGCACCAGTGTCCCGGTGTAGTTGCAGAGCAGTTTTTTCAAGATCTAAACCATCAAAAGGATGTTATTTATATGGATAAATGATTATATAAAATTGTATTACATTTTAATACGTGTAGGGCCATTTTTGAAGTAATCGCACCACTGTTCCGGTGCAGTTGCAGAGCAATTTTTTCAAGATCTAAACCATCAAAAGCATGTTATTTATATAAATAATTGATTATATAAACTTTTATTACATTATAATACGTGTAGGGCCATTTTTGGAGTAACTGCACCACTGTTCCGGTGTAGTTGCAGAGCAGTTTTTTCAAGATCTAAACCATCAAAAGCATGTTATTTATATGGATAAATGATTATATAAAATTTTATTACATTAAAATACGTGTAGGGCCATTTTTGGACAAACCGCACCATTGTTCCGGTGTAGTTGCAGAGCTGTTTATTCAAGATCTTATCCATCAAAAGCATGTTATTTATATTGATATATGATTATATAAAATTTTATTACATTAAAATACGTGTAGGGCCATTTTTGGAGTAACCGCACAACTGTTCCGGTGTAGTTGCAGAGCAGTTTTTTGAAGATCTAAACCATCAAAAGCATGTTATTTAAATGGATAATTGATTATATAAAATTTTATTACATTATAATACGTGTAGGACCATTTTTGGAGTAATCGCACCACTGTTCCGGTGTAGTTGCAGAGCAGTTTTTTCAAGATCTAAACCATCAAAAGCATGTTATTTATATTGATATATGATTATATAAAATTTTATTACATTAAAATACATGTAGGGCCATTTTTGGAGTAACCGCACCACTGTTCCGGTGTAGTTGCAGAGTAGTTTTTTCAAGATCTAAACCATCAAAAGCATGTTATTTATATGGATAAATGATTATATAAAATTTTATTGCATTATAATACGTGTAGGGCCATTTTTGGAGTAACCGCACCACTGTTCCGGTTTAGTTGCAGATCGGTTTTTACAAGATCTAAACCCTCAAAAGCATGTTATTTATATGGATAAAAGATTATATAAAATTTATTACATTATAATACCTGTAGGGACATTTTTGCAGTAACCGCACCACTGTTCCGGTGTAGTTGCAGAGCAATTTTTTCAAGATCTAAACCATCAAAAGCATGTTATTTATATGGATAAATGATTATATAAAATTTTATTACATTTTAATACGTGTAGGGCCATTTTTGGAGTAATCGCACCACTGTTCCGGTGTAGTTGCAGAGCAGTTTTTTCAAGATCTAAACCATCAAAAGCATGTTATTTATATGGATAAATGATTATATAAAATTTTATTACATTATAATACGTGTAGGGTCATTTTTGGAGTAATCGCACCACTGTTCCGGTGTAGTTGCAGAGCAGTTTTTTCAAGATCTAAACCATCAAAAGCATGTTATTTATATGGATAAATGATTATATAAAATTTTATTACATTAAAATACGTGTAGGGCCATTTTTGGACAAACCGCACCACTGTTCCGGTGTAGTTGCAGAGCTGTTTATTCAAGATCTTATCCATCAAAAGCATGTTATTTATATTGATATATGATTATATTAAATTTTATTACATTAAAATACGTGTAGGGCCATTTTTGGAGTAACCGCACCACTGTTCCGGTGTAGTTGCAGAGTAGTTTTTTCAAGATCTAAACCATCAAAAGCATGTTATTTATATGGATAAATGATTATATAAAATTTATTACACTATAATACCTGTAGGGACATTTTTGGAGTAACCGCACCAGTGTTCCGGTGTAGTTGCAGAGCAGCTTTTTCAAGATCTAAACCATCAAAAGCATGTTATTTATATGGATAAATGATTATATAAAATTTTATTACATTATAATACGTGTAGGGTCATTTTTGGAGTAATCGCACTACTGTTCCGGTGTAGTTGAAGAGCAGTTTTTTCAAGATCTAAACCATCAAAAGCATGTTATTTATATGGATAAATGATTATATAAAATTTTATTACATTAAAATACGTGTAGGTCCATTTTTGGAGTAACGGCACCACTGTTCCGGTGTAGTTGCAGAGCAGTTTTTTCAAGATCTAAACCATCAAAAGCATGTTATTTATATGGATAAATGATTATATAAAATTTTTACTACATTAAAATACGTGTAGGGCCATTTTTGGAGAAACCGCACCACTGTTCCGGTGTAGTTGCAGAGCTGTTTATTCAAGATCTTAACCATCAAAAGCATGTTATTTATATGGATAAATGATTACATAAAATTTTATTACATTATAATACGTGTAGGGCCATTTTTGGAGTAACCGCACCACTGTTCCGGTGTAGTTGCAGAGCAGTTTTTTCAAGATCTAAACCATCAAAAGCATGTTATTTATATGGATAATTGATTATATAAAATTTTATTAAATTATAATACGTGTAGGACCATTTTTGGAGTAATCGCACCACTGTTCCGGTGTAGTTGCAGAGCAGTTTTTTCAAGATCTAAACCATCAAAAGCATGTTATTTATATGGATAAATGATTATATAAAATTTTATTACATTAAAATACGTGTAGGGCCATTTTTGGAGTAACCGCACCACTGTTCCGGTGTAGTTGCAGAGCAGTTTTTTCAAGATCTAAACCATCAAAAGCATGTTATTTATATGGATAAATGATTATATAAAATTTTACTACATTAAAATACGTGTAGGGCCATTTTTGGAGAAACCGCACCACTGTTCCGGTGTAGTTGCAGAGCTGTTTATTCAAGATCTTAACCATCAAAAGCATGTTATTTATATGGATAAATGATTACATAAAATTTTATTACATTATAATACGTGTAGGGCCATTTTTGGAGTAACCGCACCACTGTTCCGGTGTAGTTGCAGAGCAGTTTTTTCAAGATCTAAACCATCAAAAGCATGTTATTTATATGGATAATTGATTATATAAAATTTTATTAAATTATAATACGTGTAGGACCATTTTTGGAGTAATCGCACCACTGTTCCGGTGTAGTTGCAGAGCAGTTTTTTCAAGATCTAAACCATCAAAAGCATGTTATTTATATGGATAAATGATTATATAAAATTTTATTACATTAAAATACGTGTAGGGCCATTTTTGGAGTAACCGCACCACTGTTCCGGTGTAGTTGCAGGGTAGTTTTTTTCAAGATCTAAACCATCAAAAGCATGTTATTTATATGGATAAATGATTATATAAAATTTATTACATTATAATACCTGTAGGGACATTTTTGGAGTAACCGCACCAGTGTTCCGAAGTAGTTGTAGAGCAGTTTTTTCAAGATCTAAACCATCGAAAGCATGTTATTTATATGGATAAATGATTATATAAAATTGTATTACATTTTAATACGTGTAGGGCCATTTTTGGAGTAATCGCACCACTGTTCCGGTGTAGTTGCTGAACAGTTTTTTCAAGATATAAACCATCAAAAGCATGTTATTTATATGGATAATTGATTATATAAAATTTTATTACATTATAATACGTGTAGGACCATTTTTGGAGTAATCGCACCACTGTTCCGGTGTAGTTGCAGAGCAGTTTTTTCAAGATCTAAACCATCAAAAGCATGTTATTTATATGGATAAATGATTATATAAAATTTTATTACATTAAAATACGTGTAGGGCCATTTTTGGAGTAACGGCACCACTGTTCCGGTGTAGTTGCAGAGTAGTTTTTTCAAGATCTAAACCATCAAAAGCATGTTATTTATATGGATAAATAATTATATAAAATTTATTACATTATAATACCTGTAGGGACATTTTTGGAGTAACCGCACCGGTGTTCCGGTGTAGTTGCAGAGCAGTTTTTTCAAGATCTAAACCATCAAAAGCATGTTATTTATATGGATAAATGATTATATAAAATTGTATTACATTTTAATACGTGTAGGGCCATTTTTGGAGTAATCGCACCTCTGTTCCGGTGAAGTTGCAGAGCAATTTTTTCAAGATCTAAACCATCAAAAGCATGTTATTTATATCGATAATTGATTATATAAAATTTTATTACATTATAATACGTGTAGGGCCATTTTTGGAGTAACCGCACCACTATTCCGGTGTAGTTGAAGAGCAGTTTTTTCAAGATCTAAACCATAAAAAGCATGTTATTTATATGGATAAATGATTATATAAAATTTTATTACATTTTAATACGTGTAGGGCCATTTTTGGAGTAATCGCACCTCTGTTCCGGTGAAGTTGCAGAGCAATTTTTTCAAGATCTAAACCATCAAAAGCATGTTATTTATATCGATAATTGATTATATAAAATTTTATTACATTATAATACGTGTAGGGCCATTTTTGGAGTAACCGCACCACTGTTCCGGTGTAGTTGAAGAGCAGTTTTTTCAAGATCTAAACCATCAAAAGCATGTTATTTATATGGATAAATGATTATATAAAATTTTATTACATTATAATACGTGTAGGGTCATTTTTGGAGTAATCGCACTACTGTTCCGGTGTAGTTGCAGAGCAGTTTTTTGAAGATCTAAACCATCAAAAGCATGTTATTTAAATGGATAATTGATTATATAAAATTTTATTACATTATAATACGTGTAGGACCATTTTTGGAGTAATCGCACCACTGTTCCGGTGAAGTTGCAGAGCAGTTTTTTCAAGATCTAAACCATCAAAAGCATGTTATTTATATTGATATATGATTATATAAAATTTTATTACATTAAAATACGTGTAGGGCCATTTTTGGAGTAACCGCACCACTGTTCCGGTGTAGTTGCAGAGTAGTTTTTTCAAGATCTAAACCATCAAAAGCATGTTATTTATATGGATAAATGATTATATAAAATTTATTACATTATAATACCTGAAGGGACATTTTTAGAGTAACCGCACCAGTGTTCCGGTGTAGTTGCAGAGCAGTTTTTTCAAGATCTAAACCATCAAAAGCATGTTATTTATATGGATAAATGATTATATAAAATTGTATTACATTTTAATACGTGTAGGGCCATTTTTGGAGTAACTGCACCACTGTTCCGGTGTAGTTGCAGAGGCATTTTTTCAAGATATAAACCATCAAAAGCATGTTATTTATATGGATAAATGATTATATAAAATTGTATTACATTTTAATACGTGTAGGGCCATTTTTGGACTAATCGCACCACTGTTCCGGTGCAGTTGCAGAGCAATTTTTTCAAGATCTAAACCATCAAAAGAATGTTATTTATATGGATAAATGATTGTATAAAATTGTATTACATTTTAATACGTGTAGGGCCATTTTTGGAGTAATCGCAACACTGTTCCGGTGCAGTTGTAGAGCAGTTTTTTCAAGATCTAAACCATCGAAAGCATGTTATTTATATGGATAATTGATTATATAAAATTGTATTACATTTTAATACGTGTAGGGCCATTTTTGGAGTAATCGCACCACTGTTCCGGTGCAGTTGCAGAGCACTTTTTTCAAAATCTAAACCATCAAAAGCATGTTATTTATATGGATAAATGATTATATAAAATTGTATTACATTTTAATACGTGTAGGGCCATTTTTGGAGTAATCGCACCACTGTTCCGGTGAAGTTGCAGAGCAGTTTTTTTCAAGATCTAAACCATCAAAAGCATGTTATTTATATGGATAAATGATTATATAAAATTGTATTACATTTTAATACGTGTAGGGCCATTTTTGGAGTAATCGCACCACTGTTCCGGTGCAGTTGCAGAGCAATTTTTTCAAGATCTAAACCATCAAAAACATGTTATTTATATGGATAAATGATTATATAAAATTTTATTACATTATAATACGTGTAGGGCCATTTTTGGAGTAACCGCACAACTGTTCCGGTGTAGTTGCAGAGCAGTTTTTTGAAGATCTAAACCATCAAAAGCATGTTATTTAAATGGATAATTGATTATATAAAATTTTATTACATTATAATACGTGTAGGACCATTTTTTGAGTAATCGCACCACTGTTCCGGTGTAGTTGCAGAGCAGTTTTTTCAAGATCTAAACCATCAAAAGCATGTTATTTATATTGATATATGATTATATAAAATTTTATTACATTAAAATACGTGTAGGGCCATTTTTGGAGTAACCGCACCACTGTTCCGGTGTAGTTGCAGAGTAGTTTTTTCAAGATCTAAACCATCAAAAGCATGTTATTTATATGGATAAATGATTATATAAAATTTATTACATTATAATACCTGTAGGGACATTTTTGGAGTAACCGCACCAGTGTTCCGGTGTAGTTGCAGAGCAGTTTTTTCAAGATCTAAACCATCAAAAGCATGTTATTTATATGGATAAATGATTATATAAAATTGTATTACATTTTAATACGTGTAGGGCCATTTTTGAAGTAATCGCACCACTGTTCCGGTGCAGTTGCAGAGCAATTTTTTCAAGATCTAAACCATCAAAAGCATGTTATTTATATGGATAAATGATTATATAAAATTGTATTACATTTTAATACGTGTAGGGCCATTTTTGGAGTAACTGCACCACTGTTCCGGTGTAGTTGCAGAGGCATTTTTTCAAGATCTAAACCATCAAAAGCATGTTATTTATATGGATAAATGATTATATAAAATTGTATTACATTTTAATACGTGTAGGGCCATTTTTGAAGTAATCGCACCACTGTTCCGGTGCAGTTGCAGAGCAATTTTTTCAAGATCTAAACCATCAAAAGCATGTTATTTATATGGATAAATGATTATATAAAATTGTATTACATTTTAATACGTGTAGGGCCATTTTTGGAGTAACTGCACCACTGTTCCGGTGTAGTTGCAGAGGCATTTTTTCAAGATATAAACCATCAAAAGCATGTTATTTATATGGATAAATGATTATATAAAATTGTATTACATTTTAATACGTGTAGGGCCATTTTTGGAGTAATCGCACCACTGTTCCGGTGCAGTTGCAGAGCAGTTTTTTCAAGATCTAAACCATCAAAAGCATGTTATTTATATTGATATATGATTATATAAAATTTTATTACATTAAAATACGTGTAGGGACATTTTTGGAGTAATCGCACCACTGTTCCGGTGTAGTTGCAGAGCAGTTTTTTCAAGATCTAAACCATCAAAAGCATGTTATTTATATGGATAATTGATTATATAAAATTTTATTAAATTATAATACGTGTAGGACCATTTTTGGAGTAATCGCACCACTGTTCCGGTGTAGTTGCAGAGCAGTTTTTTCAAGATCTAAACCATCAAAAGCATGTTATTTATATGGATAAATGATTATATAAAATTTTATTACATTAAAATACGTGTAGGGCCATTTTTGGAGTAACCGCACCACTGTTCCGGTGTAGTTGCAGAGCAGTTTTTTCAAGATCTAAACCATCAAAAGCATGTTATTTATATTGATATATGATTATATAAAATTTTATTACATTAAAATACGTGTAGGTCCATTTTTGGAGTAACCGCACCACTGTTCCGGTGTAGTTGCAGAGTAGTTTTTTCAAGATCTAAACCATCAAAAGCGTATTATTTATATGGATAAATGATTATATAAAATTGTATTACATTTTAATACGTGTAGGGCCATTTTTGGAGTAACTGCACCACTGTTCCGGTGTAGTTGCAGAGGCATTTTTTCAAGATATAAACCATCAAAAGCATGTTATTTATATGGATAAATGATTATATAAAATTGTATTACATTTTAATACGTGTAGGGCCATTTTTGGAGTAATCGCACCACTGTTCCGGTGTTGTTGCAGAGCAATTTTTTCAAGATCTAAACCATCAAAAGCATGTTATTTATATGGATAAATGATTGTATAAAATTGTATTACATTTTAATACGTGTAGGGCCATTTTTGGAGTAATCGCAACACTGTTCCGGTGCAGTTGCAGAGCACTTTTTTCAAGATCTAAACCATCAAAAGCATGTTATTTATATGGATAATTGATTATATAAAATTTTATTACGTTATAATACGTGTAGGGCCATTTTTGGAGTAACTGCACCACTGTTCCGGTGTAGTTGCAGAGCAGTTTTTTAAGATCTAAACCATCAAAAGCATGTTATTTATATGGCATCAAAAGCATGTTATTTATATGGATGAATGATTATATAAAATTGTATTACATTTTAATACGTGTAGGGCCATTTTTGGAGTAATCGCACCACTGTTCCGGTGCAGTTGCAGAGCAATTTTTTCAAGATCTAAACCATCAAAAGCATGTTATTTATATGGATAATGTTGGAAACAATGTTCAAAATAATCCAAATTGACCAAAGCCTGAGTTTTGATGATTAACAAGAACTTATTTGAGTATATAAAGAGTACTAACATGTTTGACAAATGTTTAAGGAAAGCAAAGAAGTCAAGTCGATCTCCAAGTCGACTTGGACTTCGACTTGGGTGAAGTCGATCCCAAAGTCGACTCAAATATCGACTTGAGAATGAATCCCAAAAGGCAACAGGTGAAGTCGCAAGTCAAGTCGACTCCACTTGCGACTTGGGAAGTCAAGTCGCAGACGAAGTCGACTCCAGCATCGACTTGGAGTATCCAAAGCTGAAAAGTGGAAACGAACATAACGAAGTCGCAAACGAAGTCGACTCCAGGTGCGACTTGGGTGAAGTCGCAGGCCAGGTCGACTCCATCCACGACTTGAGATGTTCAAACTTTCAAAGATGCTGTTTTCATGATATTCAAGAGGATTTATCATTCGAAGTCCAAGGAATCAAGATGAAAAACAAATGAGTCAATTTCAAAGTTAAGAATCATGTTCTACATTCAAATCAAGTCTATCAAGCTCATAGCGAATCTTCAAGCTAGCTTCCAAATGGAGTAAAATTTAAGTCATGAAGACCAAGTGAGTCCAAAGCAAAGCAAGGAACATACATATATTATGCAAGAACTCAAAGCTTTCAAAAGGTTTGCAAGACTCAAGACATTTCAAGAAGATCAAGGCGTTTCTGCAATAGACCAAGCCAAGTCGCAACCCAAGTCGACTTCAGGATCGACTTGAGTTGAAGTCTGAAAGCCAAGTCGACCCAAGTCTCAGACTTGAGTTTCTGAAGAACCCAAGTCGCAGGCCGAGTCGACTCCATGTGCGACTTGGAAGCCAAGTCGCAGGCCAAGTCGACTTCATCTTGGACTTGGAGAATAACGGTCAAATTTTTGAACGTTGGAGTTCATTTATTGCACGCCAACCACTTCTACAACGTTCATATTTTCCTCAATCTATAAAAGGACATTCAAATGAACGTAAGAAAAGACAAGAGACACTACTCTAAAGATCAAAGAAAGAAAAGAAGTGCAAGAAAGACTTTCAAATACCTTTTCTCCATATTTGAGTGTTTCAAGGGAAGAAAGAGCTTCAAACTGCAAGTTGTTTCAACAATCATCATTCAAGCTATTTTTGATTTCTTCCTCGAGCTCAAAACTGCCTACACAAATCTGTAAAGTGTAGTTTTTATTCATTTCTTTATTTGGATGTACAAATCTTGATTTAGCTTGAGTAGCTAAGATCAAGTGTATGCAAAGTAGGGTGTGATTGGAGTGTGACTCATCACCTACTTGTGCAAGTGATTGTATATGCCCCCTAGAGCTTTGAATCTAGAAGAGAGCAAGTGGCTCTAGTTGTGTATGCCCCCTAGAGCTTTGAATCTAGAAGAGAGCGGTGACTCTAAGTGTATTCTTGGAATACATAGTGGAACCCAAGTCACAACGGAGTGTGAGCTTGGAAGAGTGGAGTAGGGAAGGTTTGCCCGAACCACTATAAATCTTGTGTTCTACTTATTTTTACTGCTTTATCTTATTTGCTCTCCATTCGCTTAAAAAGGGGATTAATTTTTTCAAGGGGTTAAGATCTTTAAGTTTACCAAAGAAATTTTAAAGAACCCAATTCACCCCTCCCCTCTTGGATTTAGCCATCAACTCAGGACCAACAAGTGGTATCAGAGCAGGTCTTTGAGTTTATCAAAGAGATCTTATTGAAATGGCATCCCAATCTACTTCCGTTCCCGCATTTGCTGAAGGCCAATCCTTTACAAGGCCACCATTGTTTGATGGGAATAATTTTGGATATTGGAAGCTTCGTATGAAGCAACTCATCATGGCTACCGATATGGACTCTTGGATTGCTATCCAAGATGGAGTAATATTGCCTACCGATGAACAAGCTTCCAAATGGACCGATGAGGAAGTAAGAATAGTGAAGAGCAATGCCAAAGCTATGAACTCCTTATTTTGTGCTCTCACTGCCTCCGAGTATGATAGAGTATCCTCTTGCTTAACCGCCAAAGAGATATGGGATACACTAACCTCTATCTACGAAGGAACTTCTCAAGTCCAAGGGACGAGAAGAAATATTTTGATTGGAGAACTAGAGAACTTTAGAATGCTAGAAACAGAAAATATTTCTGAAATGTTTGCTAGATTCTCTAAGATTACTAATGCTTTAAAAGGTCTTGGAAAAGCAATATCTGAATCTGAGCAGGTCATGAAGATTTTAAGAGCTCTACCCGAATCATGGACTCCAAAGATCACTGCAATTGAAGAAGCCAAAGACCTCAACACGCTGAAGCTTGAAAACTTAATTAGCTCACTTATGTCACATGAGCTAATTAAGAAAAGGAATGAAGATCAACACAGGGGCAAAAGAGTAATTGCCTTAAAAGCCGCACAAGACACCGATGACACATCTTCTTCTCAAAATGACGACGAGATTGCTCTACTCACAAAACGATTCAGAAAATTTGTGAGGAAAGGCAAAAATTTCAGAAGCTTCAAAGAAAGAACTCCCCAAGAGAAGAAGAAAGAATCAACCAAGTGCTACCGATGCGGTGGTTCGGGGCATATGCAAGCCCAATGTCCAACTCCCGAAGAAATCAAGGCAAAAGAACAAAGAAAGGATCAAGGGGATAATAGAAGATTTCAGAAATATAAAGGAAGAGGTATGTACGTGAATGACGAGGAATCTACAACGAGTAGCTCCTCAACCGACGAAATCGAAGCGGAAGAATGTGCGAGAATTTGCTGTATGGCACAAATCGAGCAAGGAGAACAAAATACCTCAACAAAATGCACAAGCAATGAAGAGGTAAGTTCCAAATTCTCCCTTCCTAATTCAAGTTATTCTTCCTCTCATGAATGCCTCAAATGTGCTGAATTAGATGAGCTACAAATGGCATATGATTCTTTATATGAAGAAATGAAGAAATTAGGAAGCAAGTTTACAATCAAGAAAAAACAATGTGATGCAGTAATAATTATAAATGGTAAACTTGCAGAAGAAAATGATTTGCTAAAAAAAGAGAACAAATCATTAAATGAATCATTAGCCAAGTTCTCTAATCCAGGAGAAAGCGTCAAAATGTTTTTGAATATGACCTCCCAAACACATAAAAGAGGTCTTGGGTATCATACATTTGAGCAAGGAGAAAGTAGCAAATCAAATATGAAATTACTTGAGAAATATCAAACTAAAACTGCATCTATATACAAGCCACAAAAGAAAAATTTTAAGTGGACTAGAAGACCAATGATTGAACCTTTGTATGCTTGGAGACCTACTCCAAGATTACCTTTGGCTTGTAATTTCTGCAATAAGATGGGTCATAAAACTTACAAATGTAATTTTAAGAAACTATATGACCATGGTGCTAAATTAGTTTGGGTTCCAAGAAACACAAGATTTGGGCTTTCAAAGTTAGATCAACTTATATTAGATTCTATTACTAACCCAAATGGACCCATAAAATGGGTACCAAAAAGATAAGATTTATTTCCTTATTTTTCAGACATGTTTTAAGGCAAAGGCAAACAATGAATGGTTCATGGATAGCGGATGTTCAAGGCATATGACCGGTGAAAGAAGTTTGTTTCATAAACTTAAGCCGTGTAATGATGGAATGGTTGCCTTTGGCAATAATGAAAAAGGTAAAATTAAAGGTAAAGGAAATATACATAGTATTTCAAATGCATGCATGGAAGATGTTTTGTTTGTTGAAGGACTCAAACACAATTTAATGAGCATTAGCCAATTATGTGATAAAGGATACAAAGTTGTGTTTGAATCATCTATATGTAATGTATTTGATGGAGAACATATCATGTTTAGTGGTAAAAGACATGAAAATATTTATCTGGTTTCACTTGATGAATTAGATGGTCAATGTCTAATGGCTATTGATAACGATCCATGGGTTTGGCACAAGAGGCTTGGACATATAAACATGGGCAACATAAAAACCCTATGGAAAAAGAGTTTGGTAGAAGGATTACCAAGATTGAAATATGACAAAGACAAGATTTGCAAGGCATGTCAATTATCAAAACAACCCAAGATGCCTTTCTCTACCAAAAAGGAAATTTCCACCACTAAGCCACTTGAATTGCTACATATGGATCTATACGGGCCATCCGACATTCTAACCATTGGTGGAAAGAAATATGTATTTGTCATAGTTGATGATTTTTCAAGATTCACATGGATAATTCTCTTAGCTAGTAAAGATGAAGCCTTCTCTATGTTTGCAACTTTTGTGAATTTGGTGCAAAATGAAAAACAGAGTACTATTGTGACCATAAGAAGCGATCATGGTGGCGAATTCGAAAACAAACGATTCATGGAATTTTGTAATGGGAAAGGAATTCACCACACATTTTCTGCACCAAGAACTCCACAACAAAATGGAGTAGTTGAAAGGAAAAATAGAACTATACAAGAGATGGCTAGAACTATGCTAAATGAGAGCAATTTATCCAAGAAATTTTGGGGTGAAGCTGTGAGTACAGCTTGTCATGTTTTGAACCGAGTTACCATTCGAGCAATCTTGAAAAAGACCCCATATGAACTATGGAAAGGAAGGAAACCAAATATCTCATATTTTCATGCTTTTGGATGTACATGCTATGTTTTAAATAATGGAAAAACCAATTTGGGTAAATTAGATACCAAAAGCGATGAGGCTATATTCCTTGGTTATTCTTCAAATAGCAAAGCATATAGAGTATTCAACAAACGAAATCAAGTTGTAGAAGAATCCATACATGTTGTATTTGATGAAATTAACCAAAGTCCGAGAAAGGAGGATGAACTAAGTGATGCAGATGAGACAAAAAGCAAAGAACAACCAAAGGAACTCGAGCTCAAGCCAGAAAATCCAGAGGAGGAAGAGGTAAGTGAAGGTAATGACTCTTACAAACCTCCAACTGATTTAAAGTTCAAAAATGCCCATCCAATTGAACAAGTTATTGGAAACATATATGAAGGAGTAAAAACTAGAAGATCAAAACAAAACGTTTATGGCCAATATGCGTTTGTATCGAAAATTGAACCAAATACCATTGAACAAGCTCTTAATGATGAACATTGGGTTATTTCAATGCAAGAAGAGCTAAATCAATTCGAAAGAAACAATGTATGACATTTAGTTCCTAGACCAAACAATCATATAGTCATTGGTACAAAATGGGTATTTAGGAACAAATTAGACGAAAGCGGTCTTGTAATTAGAAACAAGGCACGATTAGTAGCCAAAGGGTACTCCCAAGAAGAAGGAATTGATTTTGAAGAATCATATGCACCCGTGGCTAGATTAGAAGCCATACGTATCTTATTAGCATTCGCTTCACATATGAATTTCAAATTGTTCCAAATGGATGTGAAGAGTGCATTCTTGAATGGCTATTTGAATGAAGAAGTATATGTTGAACAACCCCCTGGTTTTGAAGATAAGGATCAATCAAAATATGTGTATAAATTGACCAAAGCACTATATGGATTAAAACAAGCTCCAAGAGCTTGGTATGAAAGGTTGAACAAATTTTTGATTGATCATGAATTTCAAAGAGGGAAAGTTGACACTACTTTGTTCATCAAATATAAAAATAGCAATATTTTAATTGTACAAATTTATGTAGATGACATAATCTTCGGTGCTACTGACGAAAATCTATGCCAAGAATTTTCTAAGATTATGCAGAATGAATTCGAAATGAGCATGATGGGAGAATTAAATTTCTTCCTTGGACTACAAATCAAGCAACAAAGTGAAGGAATATTTCTGAACCAGTCCAAGTATGTCAAAGAGATGCTCAAGAAATTTGGAATGCAGAATAGCAAAGGAGCAAACACTCCAATGAGCTCAACAATCAAAATCGACACGGATGAAAACGGTAAAAGTATCAATCAAAAGCTTTATAGGAGCATGATAGGATCTTTGCTTTATTTAACTGCTTCTAGACCCGATATCTTATTTAGTGTTTGTATGTGCTCTAGATTTCAAGCATATCCCAAAGAATCACATCTACTTACTGTAAAAAGAATTTTTAAATATTTGATAAAAACTACAAACCTTGGACTATGGTATCCAAAGGGGTCAACCTTTGATCTAATCGGCTATTCGGATGCAGACTTTGCCGGATATAAAGTGGATAGAAAAAGTACCAGTGGAACTTGTCAATTTCTTGGACATATGCTAGTTTCATGGCATTCAAGAAAACAAACAAGTGTTGCACTATCTACTGCGGAAGCCGAATACATAGCCGCCGGCAGTTGTTGTGCCCAACTACTTTGGATGAAACAACAATTAAAGGATTATGGTATTGAATATGTTGATATACCAATTAGATGTGATAATACAAGTGCAATATGTTTAACTAAAAATTCTGTACTGCATTCAAGAACTAAACATATTAATGTAAGACACCATTTTATTAGAGAACATGTTGAAAATCATGATGTGTGCTTAGAATATGTGAAAACAGAAGACCAAATTGCTGATATCTTTACCAAACCTCTAGCCAAAGATTCATTTTATAAGATTAGGAATGATATGGGGATGATAGAGCTTACTAGGAAAAATTCATAAGAAAATTAAATTGGAAAATGTCAAGTCGATGAGTCAAGTCGACTCCAGGGACGCCAGGTCGACTCCGCTTTAGAAGCGAAGTCGACTCCGCTAGGGTCGAAGTCGACTCCGTCTCCAGGCGAAGTCGACTCCAGAAGGACCGAAGTCGACTTCACCTAGGGCAAAGTCGACTCCGCGCGCGCGACCGTCCGACTTCCGAGCCTTTTTTCTTTTTCTTCTCTCTTCTTTTCTTTCTTCCTCATTTTCTTCCGGCCTCCCTGTTTTTCTTTCCTCCGGCGATTTTCCTTTTTCTCTCCGGGAATCATCTCCCTCTCCGGCGACTCCTACTCTCTCACTGCCTCTCTCCTTGATATCTTCTCCCAACTCTCTCAATCCGTTTCCGCCATCCCTCAACTACTCTCTCATTTCTCCTCCCATTCTCAAAAATCTCTCAAGATCTTTCTAGTCTTCATTTTCCTATTTCAAACTCCAATTCCTATCTCAATGGCCCCGAAGAAAGCTGTCTCCAAACCATCAAAAAAGCCTGTGCCTAGACCTCCCACATCTCACACTGAGGAAGAAGTTCCTAGGAGAGCTAGGACACCTGCAAAACGGGTTCGAGAAGAACCCTCAACTTCGACGGGTAAACGGGTTCGATTCCAAACCTCCACTCAATCATCTGATCAAGCACCCAGGTCAGAAAATCAACAAACCTCACAGAGCACACAATCCGGAACAAGCAGAAGGGGCACTGGAGCTGGAAAGCCCAAGTATTGAAGATGCCCACTACCTACTTCAAAACCGAGCTCCAACATAGCCGATTCTACAAAAAGTTCTACGAACGGAAGGTATTCATACCCAAGATTATAGATTTTAATTTCCTGAAAGAATATGGATCCGACATAGAAGATCTATTGGATTTTCAAGGATGGACTAATTTGCTAAAGGAAGACGAAAGGGTCTATCCAGATCTTACTCGAATGTTTTATTATCTTTGGGATGAAGAATACTTTGGAACATTCGTCAAAGGAGTCGAAATGGATCTTGGAATCGGAATAGTTGTAGGACCGACTGAAGTAATGAGTCATTTAGGACACATACTTGGAGTCCCGTATGAGGATGAGCCTATTCCAGAAGACCTCACAATGGATCAAATGTATAATCAGCTCACCCGGAGCAACAAGTACCATCCGGGAATCAAATTCCTTCGGTACATGGATTTGTCACCCAGACTTCGGGTACTAAGGCTTCTCATTGCCCACTGCATCTACCCAAAGGGCGGTGGAAGAAATAAATTGAATCCACAGGAAGCTGGGATATTATGGAAAGTGGCCAACAGGGTCAAAGTGAGCATCCCAAAATTATTTCTAGAAGCCTTGGGAAATAGAAAGGACAACCCACGAGGAGTCCTTCCCTATGGCACATGGATCACAAAGATTTTGGAATTCTTCAAAGTGGATATTGAAGGCGAGCCTTTCGAAGTGCTCAAATCCACAAATTCCATAAATAAAGCACTAATCCAGAGAATGAAGATCAATCTGCTTGAACTAAGGCATGAAACTACAGAAGAAGAGCAAGCAGACAATGCACAAGCTGAGGGGGAGCAACCTCCCGCGGCACCACCTGCTCAAGAGGAGCCAGCATCTCCCATGTCGCACGGATCCTATTCTCCACAAGGGTCCGCTGCAAGAGAACGGGTGCCTCCAACCTCTTCTGAGGAGGTCACCCTAAAGGATTTGAAAGATGAAATCATAGCCATGAGGGCTGAAATGGGACAACAAGAAAACCGGATGACAAGTCTTGTCACCGGTGTCCTTAATGCACTTGAAGATATGCATTCCCGACAAGATAGAATCGAGCGGGAAATGCGACATATCCGCTATCATCTTACCTCAGGCCATCATAAAAAGAGACCCATGCCTGAACTCGATCCTTACGAGTCGGGTTCAGTTCATAGAGAGGCAACTCCCGATCACGCTTCTCTTATTTACTCCTCGGCCCATCATTGTCCCATCAAACCTATTCTCTATCCCATCTCTCAATTTCAATTTACCAAGTCTTTAGTACTTTTTGAATGATTGACAAAAAGGGGGAGGAAGACAGGTTAGATTTGAGTGTTTTTATTTTTGGGTTGGGTAGTTTGTATCTAGGATAGTTTCATTTATGCTTCATTGTATTCTGTAATGAAACTTCATATATATATGAAATGATGTTTGATATGATAATTGGTTTATATATGATTGATACAGAGTTGAATGAATGATATATTTGATACAAAGTACTCTTAATGATTAATACTTAATATATGGCTTGTAAGATATTCAAGCATACTCTATGCCAAAATGATTAAATGTTCTCAAAACTCTAAATTATATGTTCAATGATACCTATATGCTCTGTTTTCTCAAATGAATATGTTTGAAATTTTTGTAAGGTATCAACTCAAATGAAGTTTTGTCAATCATCAAAAAGGGGGAGATTGTTGGAAACAATGTTCAAAATAATCCAAATTGACCAAAGTCTGAGTTTTGATGATTAACAAGAACTTATTTGAGTATATAAAGAGTACTAACATGTTTGACAAATGTTTAAGGAAAGCAAAGAAGTCAAGTCGATCTCCAAATCGACTTGGACTTCGACTTGGGTGAAGTCGATCCCAAAGTCGACTCAAATATCGACTTGAGAATGAATCCCAAAAGGCAACAGGTGAAGTCGCAAGTCAAGTCGACTCCACTTGCGACTTGGGAAGTCAAGTCGCAGACGAAGTCGACTCCAGCATCGACTTGGAGTATCCAGAGCTGAAAAGTGGAAACGAACATAACGAAGTCGCAAACGAAGTCGACTCCAGGTGCGACTTGGGTGAAGTCGCAGGCCAGGTCGACTCCATCCACGACTTGAGATGTTCAAACTTTCAAAGATGCTGTTTTCATGATATTCAAGAGGATTTATCATTCGAAGTCCAAGGAATCAAGATGAAAAACAAATGAGTCAATTTCAAAGTTAAGAATCATGTTCTACATTCAAATCAAGTCTATCAAGCTCAAAGCGAATCTTCAAGCTAGCTTCCAAATGGAGTAAAATCCAAGTCATGAAGACCAAGTGAGTCCAAAGCAAAGCAAGGAACATACATATATTATGCAAGAACTCAAAGCTTTCAAAAGGTTTGCAAGACTCAAGACATTTCAAGAAGATCAAGGCGTTTCTGCAATAGACCAAGCCAAGTCGCAACCCAAGTCGACTTCAGGATCGACTTGAGTTGAAGTCTGAAAGCCAAGTCGACCCAAGTCTCAGACTTGAGTTTCTGAAGAACCCAAGTCGCAGGCCAAGTCGACTCCATGTGCGACTTGGAAGCCAAGTCGCAGGCCAAGTCGACTTCATCTTGGACTTGGAGAATAACGGTCAAATTTTTGAACGTTGGAGTTCATTTATTGCACGCCAACCACTTCTACAACGTTCATATTTTCCTCAATCTATAAAAGGACATTCAAATGAACGTAAGAAAAGACAAGAGACACTACTCTAAAGATCAAAGAAAGAAAAGAAGTGCAAGAAAGACTTTCAAATACCTTTTCTCCATATTTAAGTGTTTCAAGGGAAGAAAGAGCTTCAAACTGCAAGTTGCTTCAACAATCATCATTCAAGCTATTTTTGATTTCTTCCTCGAGCTCAAAACTGCCTACACAAATCTGTAAAGTGTAGTTTTTATTCATTTCTTTATTTGGATGTACAAATCTTGATTTAGCTTGAGTAGCTAAGATCAAGTGTATGCAAAGTAGGGTGTGATTGGAGTGTGACTCATCACCTACTTGTGCAAGTGATTGTATATGCCCTCTAGAGCTTTGAATCTAGAAGAGAGCAAGTGGCTCTAGTTGTGTATGCCCTCTAGAGCTTTGAATCTAGAAGAGAGCGGTGACTCTAAGTGTATTCTTGGAATACATAGTGGAACCCAAGTCACAACGGAGTGTGAGCTTGGAAGAGTGGAGTAGGGAAGGTTTGCCCGAACCACTATAAATCTTGTGTTCTACTTATTTTTACTGCTTTATCTTATTTGCTCTCCATTCGCTTAAAAAGGGGATTAATTTTTTCAAGGGGTTAAGATCTTTAAGTTTACCAAAGAAATTTTAAAGAACCCAATTCACCCCTCCCCTCTTGGGTTTAGCCATCAACTCAGGACCAACAGATAAATGATTATATAAAATTTTATTACATTATAATACGTGTAGTGCCATTTTTGGAGTAACCGCACAACTGTTCCGGTGTAGTTGCAGAGCAGTTTTTTGAAGATCTAAACCATCAAAAGCATGTTATTTAAATGGATAATTGATTATATAAAATTTTATTCCATTATAATACGTGTAGGACCATTTTTGGAGTAATCGCACCACTGTTCCGGTGTAGTTGCAGAGCAGTTTTTTCAAGATCTAAACCATCAAAAGCATGTTATTTATATTGATATATGATTATATAAAATTTTATTACATTAAAATACGTGTAGGGCCATTTTTGGAGTAACCGCACCACTGTTCCGGTGTAGTTGAAGAGCAGTTTTTTCAAGATCTAAACCATCAAAAGCATGTTATTTATATTGATATATGATTATATAAAATTTTATTACATTAAAATACGTGTAGGGCCATTTTTGGAGTAACCGCACCACTGTTCCGGTGTAGTTGCAGAGTAGTTTTTTTAAGATCTAAACCATCAAAAGCATGTTATTTATATGGATAAATGATTATATAAAATTTATTACATTATAATACCTGTAGGGACATTTTTGGAGTAACCGCACCAGTGTTCCGGTGTAGTTGCAGAGCAGTTTTTTCAAGATCTAAACCATCAAAAGCATGTTATTTATATGGATAAATGATTATATAAAATTGTATTACATTTTAATACGTGTAGGGCCATTTTTGAAGTAATCGCACCACTGTTCCGGTGCAGTTGCAGAGCAATTTTTTCAAGATCTAAACCATCAAAAGCATGTTATTTATATGGATAAATGATTATATAAAATTGTATTACCTTTTAATACGTGTAGGGCCATTTTTGGAGTAACTGCACCACTGTTCCGGTGTAGTTGCAGAGGCATTTTTTCAAGATCTAAACCATCAAAAGCATGTTATTTATATGGATAAATGATTATATAAAATTTTATTACATTTTAATACGTGTAGGGCAATTTTTGGAGTAATCGCACCACTGTTCCGGTGTAGTTGAAGAGCAGTTTTTTCAAGATCTAAAGCATCAAAAGCATGTTATTTATATGGATAAATGATTATATAAAATTTTATTACATTATAATACGTGTAGGGTCATTTTTGGAGTAATCGCACTACTGTTCCGGTGTAGTTGAAGAGCAGTTTTTTCAAGATCTAAACCATCAAAAGCATGTTATTTATATGGATAAATGATTATATAAAATTGTATTACATTTTAATACGTGTAGGGCCATTTTTGGAGTAATCGCACCACTGTTCCGGTGAAGTTGCAGAGCAGTTTTTTCAAGATCTAAACCATCAAAAGCATGTTATTTATATGGATAAATGATTATATAAAATTGTATTACATTTTAATACGTGTAGGGCCATTTTTGGAGTAATCGCACCACTGTTCCGGTGTAGTTGCAGAGCAGTTTTTTCAAGATCTAAACCATCGAAAGCATGTTATTTATATTGATATATGATTATATAAAATTTTATTACATTAAAATACGTGTAGGTCCATTTTTGGAGTAACCGCACCACTGTTCCGGTGTAGTTGCAGAGTAGTTTTTTCAAGATCTAAACCATCAAAAGCATGTTATTTAAATGGATAATTGATTATATAAAATTTTATTCCATTATAATACGTGTAGGACCATTTTTGGAGTAATCGCACCACTGTTCCGGTGTAGTTGCAGAGCAGTTTTTTCAAGATCTAAACCATCAAAAGCATGTTATTTATATTGATATATGATTATATAAAATTTTATTACATTAAAATACGTGTAGGGCCATTTTTGGAGTAACCGCACCACTGTTCCGGTGTAGTTGCAGAGTAGTTTTTTTAAGATCTAAACCATCAAAAGCATGTTATTTATATGGATAAATGATTATATAAAATTTATTACATTATAATACCTGTAGGGACATTTTTGGAGTAACCGCACCAGTGTTCCGGTGGAGTTGCAGAGCAGTTTTTTCAAGATCTAAACCATCAAAAGCATGTTATTTATATGGATAAATGATTATATAAAATTGTATTACATTTTAATACGTGTAGGGCCATTTTTGAAGTAATCGCACCACTGTTCCGGTGCAGTTGCAGAGCAATTTTTTCAAGATCTAAACCATCAAAAGCATGTTATTTATATGGATAAATGATTATATAAAATTGTATTACATTTTAATACGTGTAGGGCCATTTTTGGAGTAACTGCATCACTGTTCCGGTGTAGTTGCAGAGACATTTTTTCAAGATCTAAACCATCAAAAGCATGTTATTTATATGGATAAATGATTATATAAAATTTTATTACATTTTAATACGTGTAGGGCAATTTTTGGAGTAATCGCACCACTGTTCCGGTGTAGTTGAAGAGCAGTTTTTTCAAGATCTAAAGCATCAAAAGCATGTTATTTATATGGATAAATGATTATATAAAATTTTATTACATTATAATACGTGTAGGGTCATTTTTGGAGTAATCGCACTACTGTTCCGGTGTAGTTGAAGAGCAGTTTTTTCAAGATCTAAACCATCAAAAGCATGTTATTTATATGGATAAATGATTATATAAAATTTAATTACATTATAATACGTGTAGGGTCATTTTTGGAGTAATCGCACCACTGTTCCGGTGTAATTGCAGAGCACTTTTTTCAAGATCTAAACCATCAAAAGCATGTTATTTATATGGATAATTGATTATATAAAATTTTATTACGTTATAATACGTGTAGGGCCATTTTTGGAGTAACCGCACCACTGTTCCGGTGTAGTTGCAGAGCAGTTTTTTCAAGATCTAAACCATCAAAAGCATGTTATTTATATGGATAAATGATTATATAAAATTGTATTACATTTTAATACGTGTAGGGCCATTTTTAGAGTAATCGCACCACTGTTCCGGTGCAGTTGCAGAGCACTTTTTTCAAGATCTAAACCATCAAAAGCATGTTATTTATATGGATAAATGATTATATAAAATTGTATTACATTTTAATACGTGTAGGGCCATTTTTGGAGTAATCGCACCACTGTTCCGGTGAAGTTGCAGAGCAGTTTTTTCAAGATCTAAACCATCAAAAGCATGTTATTTATATGGATAAATGATTATATAAAATTGTATTACATTTTAATACGTGTAGGGCCATTTTTGGAGTAATCGCACCACTGTTCCGGTGTAGTTGCAGAGCAGTTTTTTCAAGATCTAAACCATCGAAAACATGTTATTTATATTGATATATGATTATATAAAATTTTATTACATTAAAATACGTGTAGGTCCATTTTTGGAGTAACCGCACCACTGTTCCGGTGTAGTTGCAGAGTAGTTTTTTCAAGATCTAAAACATCAAAAGCATGTTATTTAAATGGATAATTGATTATATAAAATTTTATTCCATTATAATACATGTAGGACCATTTTTGGAGTAATCGCACCACTGTTCCGGTGTAGTTGCAGAGCAGTTTTTTCAAGATCTAAACCATCAAAAGCATGTTATTTATATTGATATATGATTATATAAAATTTTATTACATTAAAATACGTGTAGGGCCATTTTTGGAGTAACCGCACCACTGTTCCGGTGTAGTTGCAGAGTAGTTTTTTTAAGATCTAAACCATCAAAAGCATGTTATTTATATGGATAAATGATTATATAAAATTTATTACATTATAATACCTGTAGGGACATTTTTGGAGTAACCGCACCAGTGTTCCGGTGTAGTTGCAGAGCAGTTTTTTCAAGATCTAAACCATCAAAAGCATGTTATTTATATGGATAAATGATTATATAAAATTGTATTACATTTTAATACGTGTAGGGCCATTTTTGAAGTAATCGCACCACTGTTCCGGTGCAGTTGCAGAGCAATTTTTTCAAGATCTAAACCATCAAAAGCATGTTATTTATATGGATAAATGATTATATAAAATTGTATTACATTTTAATACGTGTAGGGCCATTTTTGGAGTAACTGCACCACTGTTCCGGTGTAGTTGCAGAGACATTTTTTCAAGATCTAAACCATCAAAAGCATGTTATTTATATGGATAAATGATTATATAAAATTTTATTACATTTTAATACGTGTAGGGCAATTTTGGGAGTAATCGCACCACTGTTCCGGTGTAGTTGAAGAGCAGTTTTTTCAAGATCTAAAGCATCAAAAGCATGTTATTTATATGGATAAATGATTATATAAAATTTTATTACATTATAATACGAGTAGGGTCATTTTTGGAGTAATCGCACTACTGTTCCGGTGTAGTTGAAGAGCAGTTTTTTCAAGATCTAAACCATCAAAAGCATGTTATTTATATGGATAAATGATTATATAAAATTTAATTACATTATAATACGTGTAGGGTCATTTTTGGAGTAATCGCACCACTGTTCCGGTGTAATTGCAGAGCACTTTTTTCAAGATCTAAACCATCAAAAGCATGTTATTTATATGGATAATTGATTATATAAAATTTTATTACGTTATAATACGTGTAGGGCCATTTTTGGAGTAACCGCACCACTGTTCCGGTGTAGTTGCAGAGCAGTTTTTTCAAGATCTAAACCATCAAAAGCATGTTATTTATATGGATAAATGATTATATAAAATTGTATTACATTTTAATACGTGTAGGGCCATTTTTAGAGTAATCGCACCACTGTTCCGGTGCAGTTGCAGAGCACTTTTTTCAAGATCTAAACCATCAAAAGCATGTTATTTATATGGATAAATGATTATATAAAATTGTATTACATTTTAATACGTGTAGGGCCATTTTTGGAGTAATCGCACCACTGTTCCGGTGAAGTTGCAGAGCAGTTTTTTCAAGATCTAAACCATCAAAAGCATGTTATTTATATGGATAAATGATTATATAAAATTGTATTACATTTTAATACGTGTAGGGCCATTTTTGGAGTAATCGCACCACTGTTCCGGTGTAGTTGCAGAGCAGTTTTTTCAAGATCTAAACCATCAAAAGCCTGTTATTTATATTGATATATGATTATATAAAATTTTATTACATTAAAATACGTGTAGGTCCATTTTTGGAGTAATCGCACCACTGTTCCGGTGAAGTTGCAGAGCAGTTTTTTCAAGATCTAAACCATCAAAAGCATGTTATTTATATGGATAAATGATTATATAAAATTGTATTACATTTTAATACGTGTAGGGCCATTTTTGGAGTAATCGCACCACTGTTCCGGTGTAGTTGCAGAGCAGTTTTTTCAAGATCTAAACCATCAAAAGCATGTTATTTATATTGATATATGATTATATAAAATTTTATTACATTAAAATACGTGTAGGTCCATTTTTGGAGTAACCGCACCACTGTTCCGGTGTAGTTGTAGAGTAGTTTTTTCAAGATCTAAACCATCAAAAGCATGTTATTTATATGGATAAATGATTATATAAAATTTATTACATTATAATACCTGTAGGGACATTTTTGGAGTAATCGCAACACTGTTCCGGTGCAGTTGCAGAGCAGTTTTTTCAAGATCTAAACCATCAAAAGCATGTTATTTATATGGATAAATGATTATATAAAATTTATTACATTATAATACCTGTAGGGACATTTTTGGAGTAACCGCACCAGTGTTCCGGTGTAGTTGCAGAGCAGTTTTTTCAAGATCTAAACCATCAAAAGCATGTTATTTATATGGATAAATGATTATATAAAATTGTATTACATTTTAATACGTGTAGGGCCATTTTTAGAGTAATCGCACCACTGTTCCGGTGCAGTTGCAGAGCAGTTTTTTCAAGATCTAAACCATCAAAAGCATGTTATTTATATGGATAAATGATTATATAAAATTGTATTACATTTTAATACGTGTAGGGCCATTTTTGGAGTAATCGCACCACTGTTCCGGTGAAGTTGCAGAGCAGTTTTTTCAAGATCTAAACCATCAAAAGCATGTTATTTATATGGATAAATGATTATATAAAATTGTATTACATTTTAATACGTGTAGGGCCATTTTTGGAGTAATCGCACCACTGTTCCGGTGCAGTTGCAGAGCAATTTTTTCAAGATCTAAACCATCAAAAGCATGTTATTTATATGGATAAATGATTGTATAAAATTGTATTACATTTTAATACGTGTAGGGCCATTTTTGGAGTAATCGCAACACTGTTCCGGTGCAGTTGCAGAGCACTTTTTTCAAGATCTAAACCATCAAAAGCATGTTATTTATATGGATAAATAATTATATAAAATTGTATTACATTTTAATACGTGTAGGGCCATTTTTGGAGTAATCGCACCACTGTTCCGGTGAAGTTGCAGAGCAGTTTTTTCAAGATCTAAACCATCAAAAGCATGTTATTTATATGGATAAATGATTATATAAAATTGTATTACATTTTAATACGTGTAGGGCCATTTTTGGAGTAATCGCCCCACTGTTCCGGTGCAGTTGCAGAGCAATTTTTTCAAGATCTAAACCATCAAAAATATGTTATTTATATGGATAAATGATTATATAAAATTGTATTACATTTTAATACGTGTAGGGCCATTTTTGGAGTAATCGCACCACTGTTCCGGTGAAGTTGCAGAGCAGTTTTTTCAAGATCTAAACCATCAAAAGCATGTTATTTATATGGATAAATGATTATATAAAATTGTATTACATTTTAATACGTGTAGTGCCATTTTTGGAGTAATCGCACCACTGTTCCGGTGCAGTTGCAGAGCAATTTTTTCAAGATCTAAACCATCAAAAATATGTTATTTATATGGATAAATGATTATATAAAATTTTATTACATTATAATACGTGTAGGGCCATTTTTGGAGTAACCGCACAACTGTTCCGGTGTAGTTGCAGAGCAGTTTTTTCAAGATCTAAACCATCAAAAACATGTTATTTAAATGGATAATTGATTATATAAAATTTTATTACATTATAATACGTGTAGGACCATTTTTGGAGTAATCGCACCACTGTTCCGGTGTAGTTGCAGAGCAGTTTTTTCAAGATCTAAACCATCAAAAGCATGTTATTTATATTGATATATGATTATATAAAATTTTGTTACATTAAAATACGTGTAGGTCCATTTTTGGAGTAACCGCACCACTGTTCCGGTGTAGTTGCAGAGTAGTTTTTTCAAGATCTAAACCATCAAAAGCATGTTATTTATATGGATAAATGATTATATAAAATTTATTACATTATAATACCTGTAGGGACATTTTTGGAGTAACCGCACCAGTGTTCCGGTGTAGTTGCAGAGCAGTTTTTTCAAGATCTAAACCATCAAAAGCATGTTATTTATATGGATAAATGATTATATAAAATTGTATTACATTTTAATACGTGTAGGGCCATTTTTGGAGTAATCACACCACTGTTCCGGTGCAGTTGCAGAGCAATTTTTTCAAGATCTAAACCATCAAAAGCATGTTATTTATATGGATAAATGATTATATAAAATTGTATTACATTTTAATACGTGTAGGGCCATTTTTGAAGTAATCGCACCACTGTTCCGGTGCAGTTGCAGAGCAATTTTTTCAAGATCTAAACCATCAAAAGCATGTTATTTATATGGATAAATGATTGTATATAATTGTATTACATTTTAATACGTGTAGGGCCATTTTTGGAGTAATCGCAACACTGTTCCGGTGCAGTTGCAGAGCACTTTTTTCAAGATCTAAACCATCAAAAGCATGTTATTTATATGGATAAATGATTATATAAAATTTATTACATTATAATACCTGTAGGGACATTTTTGGAGTAACCACACCAGTGTTCCGGTGTAGTTGCAGAGCAGTTTTTTCAAGATCTAAACCATCAAAAGCATGTTATTTATATGGATAAATGATTATATAAAATTGTATTACATTTTAATACGTGTAGGGCCATTTTTGAAGTAATCGCACCACTGTTCGGTGCAGTTGCAGAGCAATTTTTTCAAGATCTAAACCATCAAAAGCATGTTATTTATATGGATAAATGATTATATAAAATTGTATTACATTTTAATACGTGTAGGGCCATTTTTGGAGTAACTGCACCACTGTTCCGATGTAGTTGCAGAGGCATTTTTTCAAGATATAAACCATCAAAAGCATGTTATTTATATGGATAAATGATTATATAAAATTGTATTACATTTTAATACGTGTAGGGCCATTTTTGGAGTAATCGCACCACTGTTCCGGTGCAGTTGCAGAGCAATTTTTTCAAGATCTAAACCATCAAAAGCATGTTATTTATATGGATAAATGATTGTATAAAATTGTATTACATTTTAATACGTGTAGGGCCATTTTTGGAGTAATCGCAACACTGTTCCGGTGCAGTTGCAGAGCACTTTTTTCAAGATCTAAACCATCAAAAGCATGTTATTTATATGGATAAATAATTATATAAAATTGTATTACATTTTAATACGTGTAGGGCCATTTTTGGAGTAACTGCACCACTGTTCCGATGTAGTTGCAGAGGCATTTTTTCAAGATATAAACCATCAAAAGCATGTTATTTATATGGATAAATGATTATATAAAATTGTATTACATTTTAATACGTGTAGGGCCATTTTTGGAGTAATCGCACCACTGTTCCGGTGCAGTTGTAGAGCAATTTTTTCAAGATCTAAACCATCAAAAGCATGTTATTTATATGAATAAATGATTATATAAAATTTTATTACATTATAATACGTGTAGTGCCATTTTTGGAGTAACCGCACAACTGTTCCGGTGTAGTTGCAGAGCAGTTTTTTCAAGATCTAAACCATCAAAAGCATGTTATTTATATTGATATATGATTATATAAAATTTTATTACATTAAAATACGTGTAGGGCCATTTTTGGAGTAACCGCACCACTGTTCCGGTGTAGTTGCAGAGTAGTTTTTTTAAGATCTAAACCATCAAAAGCATGTTATTTATATGGATAAATGATTATATAAAATTTATTACATTTTAATACGTGTAGGGCCATTTTTGGAGTAATCGCACCACTGTTCCGGTGCAGTTGCAGAGCAATTTTTTCAAGATCTAAACCATCAAAAGCATGTTATTTATATGGATAAATGATTGTATAAAATTGTATTACATTTTAATACGTGTAGGGCCATTTTTGGAGTAATCGCAACACTGTTCCGGTGCAGTTGCAGAGCACTTTTTTCAAGATCTAAACCATCAAAAGCATGTTATTTATATGGATAATTGATTATATAAAATTTTATTACGTTATAATACGTGTAGGGCCATTTTTGGAGTAACTGCACCACTGTTCCGGTGTAGTTGCAGAGCAGTTTTTTCAAGATCTAAACCATCAAAAGCATGTTATTTATATGGATAATTGATTATATAAAATTTTATTACGTTATAATACGTGTAGGGCCATTTTTGGAGTAACTGCACCACTGTTCCGGTGTAGTTGCAGAGCAGTTTTTTCAAGATCTAAACCATCAAAAGCATGTTATTTATATGGATAAATGATTATATAAAATTGTATTACATTTTAATACGTGTAGGGCCATTTTTGGAGTAATCGCACCACTGTTCCGGTGCAGTTGCAGAGCAATTTTTTCAAGATCTAAACCATCAAAAGCATGTTATTTATATGAATAAATGATTATATAAAATTTTATTACATTATAATACGTGTAGTGCCATTTTTGGAGTAACCGCACAACTGTTCCGGTGTAGTTGCAGAGCAGTTTTTTGAAGATCTAAACCATCAAAAGCATGTTATTTAAAAGGATAATTGATTATATAAAATTTTATTCCATTATAATACGTGTAGGACCATTTTTGGAGTAATCGCACCACTGTTCCGGTGCAGTTGCAGAGCAATTTTTTCAAGATCTAAACCATCAAAAGCATGTTATTTATATGGATAAATGATTGTATAAAATTGTATTACATTTTAATACGTGTAGGGCCATTTTTGGAGTAATCGCAACACTGTTCCGGTGCAGTTGCAGAGCACTTTTTTCAAGATCTAAACCATCAAAAGCATGTTATTTATATGGATAATTGATTATATAAAATTTTATTACATTATAATACGTGTAGGGCCATTTTTGGAGTAACTGCACCACTGTTCCGGTGTAGTTGCAGAGCAATTTTTTCAAGATCTAAACCATCAAAAGCATGTTATTTATATGAATAAATGATTATATAAAATTTTATTACATTATAATACGTGTAGTGCCATTTTTGGAGTAACCGCACAACTGTTCCGGTGTAGTTGCAGAGCAGTTTTTTCAAGATCTAAACCATCAAAAGCATGTTATTTATATTGATATATGATTATATAAAATTTTATTACATTAAAATACGTGTAGGGCCATTTTTGGAGTAACCGCACCACTGTTCCGGTGTAGTTGCAGAGTAGTTTTTTTAAGATCTAAACCATCAAAAGCATGTTATTTATATGGATAAATTATTATATAAAATTGTATTACATTTTAATACGTGTAGGGCCATTTTTGAAGTAATCGCACCACTGTTCCGGTGCAGTTGCAGAGCAATTTTTTCAAGATCTAAACCATCAAAAGCATGTTATTTATATGGATAAATGATTATATAAAATTGTATTACATTTTAATACGTGTAGGGCCATTTTTGGAGTAACTGCACCACTGTTCCGATGTAGTTGCAGAGGCATTTTTTCAAGATATAAACCATCAAAAGCATGTTATTTATATGGATAAATGATTATATAAAATTGTATTACATTTTAATACGTGTAGGGCCATTTTTGGAGTAATCGCACCACTGTTCCGGTGCAGTTGCAGAGCAATTTTTTCAAGATCTAAACCATCAAAAGCATGTTATTTATATGAATAAATGATTATATAAAATTTTATTACATTATAATACGTGTAGTGCCATTTTTGGAGTAACCGCACAACTGTTCCGGTGTAGTTGCAGAGCAGTTTTTTCAAGATCTAAACCATCAAAAGCATGTTATTTATATTGATATATGATTATATAAAATTTTATTACATTAAAATACGTGTAGGGCCATTTTTGGAGTAACCGCACCACTGTTCCGGTGTAGTTGCAGAGTAGTTTTTTTAAGATCTAAACCATCAAAAGCATGTTATTTATATGGATAAATGATTATATAAAATTTATTACATTATAATACCTGTAGGGACATTTTTGGAGTTACCGCACCAGTGTTCCGGTGTAGTTGCAGAGCAGTTTTTTCAAGATCTAAACCATCAAAAGCATGTTATTTATATGGATAAATGATTATATAAAATTGTATTACATTTTAATACGTGTAGGGCCATTTTTGAAGTAATCGCACCACTGTTCCGGTGCAGTTGCAGAGCAATTTTTTCAAGATCTAAACCATCAAAAGCATGTTATTTATATGGATAAATGATTATATAAAATTGTATTACATTTTAATACGTGTAGGGCCATTTTTGGAGTAACTGCACCACAGTTCCGGTGTAGTTGCAGAGGCATTTTTTCAAGATCTAAACCATCAAAAGCATGTTATTTATATGGATAAATGATTATATAAAATTTTATTACATTTTAATACGTGTAGGGCAATTTTTGGAGTAATCGCACCACTGTTCCGGTGTAGTTGAAGAGCAGTTTTTTCAAGATCTAAACCATCAAAAGCATGTTATTTATATGGATAAATGATTATATAAAATTTTATTACATTATAATACGTGTAGGGTCATTTTTGGAGTAATCGCACTACTGTTCCGGTGTAGTTGAAGAGCAGTTTTTTCAAGATCTAAACCATCAAAAGCATGTTATTTATATGGATAAATGATTATATAAAATTTTATTACATTATAATACGTGTAGGGTCATTTTTGGAGTAATCGCACCACTGTTCCGGTGTAGTTGCAGAGCACTTTTTTCAAGATCTAAACCATCAAAAGCATGTTATTTATATGGATAATTGATTATATAAAATTTTATTACGTTATAATACGTGTAGGGCCATTTTTGGAGTAACTGCACCACTGTTCCGGTGTAGTTGTAGAGCAGTTTTTTCAAGATCTAAACCATCAAAAGCATGTTATTTATATGGATAAATGATTATATAAAATTGTATTACATTTTAATACGTGTAGGGCCATTTTTGGAGTAATCGCACCACTGTTCCGGTGCAGTTGCAGAGCAATTTTTTCAAGATCTAAACCATCAAAAGCATGTTATTTATAAGGATAATTGATTATATAAAATTTTGTTTCTTTATAATACGTGTAGGGATATTTTTGGAGTAACTGCACCACTGTTCCGGTGTAGTTGCAGAGCAGTTTTTTCAAGATCTAAACCATCAAAAGCATGTTATTTATATGGATAAATGATTATATAAAATTGTATTACATTTTAATACGTGTAGGGCCATTTTTGGAGTAATCGCACCACTGTTCCGGTGCAGTTGCAGAGCAATTTTTTCAAGATCTAAACCATCAAAAGCATGTTATTTATATGAATAAATGATTATATAAAATTTTATTACATTATAATACGTGTAGTGCCATTTTTGGAGTAACCGCACAACTGTTCCGGTGTAGTTGCAGAGCAGTTTTTTCAACATCTAAACCATCAAAAGCATGTTATTTATATTGATATATGATTATATAAAATTTTATTACATTAAAATACGTGTAGGGCCATTTTTGGAGTAACCGCACCACTGTTCCGGTGTAGTTGCAGAGTAGTTTTTTTAAGATCTAAACCATCAAAAGCATGTTATTTATATGGATAAATGATTATATAAAATTTATTACATTATAATACCTGTAGGGACATTTTTGGAGTTACCGCACCAGTGTTCCGGTGTAGTTGCAGAGCAGTTTTTTCAAGATCTAAACCATCAAAAGCATGTTATTTATATGGATAAATGATTATATAAAATTGTATTACATTTTAATACGTGTAGGGCCATTTTTGAAGTAATCGCACCACTGTTCCGGTGCAGTTGCAGAGCAATTTTTTCAAGATCTAAACCATCAAAAGCATGTTATTTATATGGATAAATGATTATATAAAATTGTATTACATTTTAATACGTGTAGGGCCATTTTTGGAGTAACTGCACCACAGTTCCGGTGTAGTTGCAGAGGCATTGTTTCAAGATCTAAACCATCAAAAGCATGTTATTTATATGGATAAATGATTATATAAAATTTTATTACATTTTAATACGTGTAGGGCAATTTTTGGAGTAATCGCACCACTGTTCCGGTGTAGTTGAAGAGCAGTTTTTTCAAGATCTAAACCATCAAAAGCATGTTATTTATATGGATAAATGATTATATAAAATTTTATTACATTATAATACGTGTAGGGTCATTTTTGGAGTAATCGCACTACTGTTCCGGTGTAGTTGAAGAGCAGTTTTTTCAAGATCTAAACCATCAAAAGCATGTTATTTATATGGATAAATGATTATATAAAATTTTATTACATTATAATACGTGTAGGGTCATTTTTGGAGTAATCGCACCACTGTTCCGGTGTAGTTGCAGAGCACTTTTTTCAAGATCTAAACCATCAAAAGCATGTTATTTATATGGATAATTGATTATATAAAATTTTATTACGTTATAATACGTGTAGGGCCATTTTTGGAGTAACTGCACCACTGTTCCGGTGTAGTTGTAGAGCAGTTTTTTCAAGATCTAAACCATCAAAAGCATGTTATTTATATGGATAAATGATTATATAAAATTGTATTACATTTTAATACGTGTAGGGCCATTTTTGGAGTAATCGCACCACTGTTCCGGTGCAGTTGCAGAGCAATTTTTTCAAGATCTAAACCATCAAAAGCATGTTATTTATAAGGATAATTGATTATATAAAATTTTGTTACTTTATAATACGTGTAGGGATATTTTTGGAGTAACTGCACCACTGTTCCGGTGTAGTTGCAGAGCAGTTTTTTCAAGATCTAAACCATCAAAAGCATGTTATTTATATGTATAAATGATTATATAAAATTGTATTACATTTTAATACGTGTAGGGCCATTTTTGGAGTAATCGCACCACTGTTCCGGTGCAGTTGCAGAGCAATTTTTTCAAGATCTAAACCATCAAAAGCATGTTATTTATATGAATAATTGATTATATAAAATTTTATTACGTTATAATACGTGTAGGGCCATTTTTGGAGTAACTGCACCACTGTTCCGGTGTAGTTGTAGAGCAGTTTTTTCAAGATCTAAACCATCAAAAGCATGTTATTTATATGGATAAATGATTATATAAAATTGTATTACATTTTAATACGTGTAGGGCCATTTTTGGAGTAACTGCACCACAGTTCCGGTGTAGTTGCAGAGGCATTGTTTCAAGATCTAAACCATCAAAAGCATGTTATTTATATGGATAAATGATTATATAAAATTTTATTACATTTTAATACGTGTAGGGCAATTTTTGGAGTAATCGCACCACTGTTCCGGTGTAGTTGAAGAGCAGTTTTTTCAAGATCTAAACCATCAAAAGCATGTTATTTATATGAATAATTGATTATATAAAATTTTATTACGTTATAATACGTGTAGGGCCATTTTTGGAGTAACTGCACCACTGTTCCGGTGTAGTTGTAGAGCAGTTTTTTCAAGATCTAAACCATCAAAAGCATGTTATTTATATGGATAAATGATTATATAAAATTTTATTACATTATAATACGTGTAGGGTCATTTTTGGAGTAATCGCACCACTGTTCCGGTGTAGTTGCAGAGCACTTTTTTCAAGATCTAAACCATCAAAAGCATGTTATTTATATGGATAATTGATTATATAAAATTTTATTACGTTATAATACGTGTAGGGCCATTTTTGGAGTAACTGCACCACTGTTCCGGTGTAGTTGTAGAGCAGTTTTTTCAAGATCTAAACCATCAAAAGCATGTTATTTATATGGATAAATGATTATATAAAATTGTATTACATTTTAATACGTGTAGGGCCATTTTTGGAGTAATCGCACCACTGTTCCGGTGCAGTTGCAGAGCAATTTTTTCAAGATCTAAACCATCAAAAGCATGTTATTTATAAGGATAATTGATTATATAAAATTTTGTTACTTTATAATACGTGTAGGGATATTTTTGGAGTAACTGCACCACTGTTCCGGTGTAGTTGCAGAGCAGTTTTTTCAAGATCTAAACCATCAAAAGCATGTTATTTATATGTATAAATGATTATATAAAATTGTATTACATTTTAATACGTGTAGGGCCATTTTTGGAGTAATCGCACCACTGTTCCGGTGCAGTTGCAGAGCAATTTTTTCAAGATCTAAACCATCAAAAGCATGTTATTTATATGAATAAATGATTATATAAAATTTTATTACATTATAATACGTGTAGTGCCATTTTTGGAGTAACCGCACAACTGTTCCGGTGTAGTTGCAGAGCAGTTTTTTGAAGATCTAAACCATCAAAAGCATGTTATTTAAAAGGATAATTGATTATATAAAATTTTATTCCATTATAATACGTGTAGGACCATTTTTGGAGTAATCGCACCACTGTTCCGGTGCAGTTGCAGAGCAATTTTTTCAAGATCTAAACCATCAAAAGCATGTTATTTATATGGATAAATGATTGTATAAAATTGTATTACATTTTAATACGTGTAGGGCCATTTTTGGAGTAATCGCAACACTGTTCCGGTGCAGTTGCAGAGCACTTTTTTCAAGATCTAAACCATCAAAAGCATGTTATTTATATGGATAAATGATTATATAAAATTTATTACATTATAATACCTGTAGGGACATTTTTGGAGTAACCGCACCAGTGTTCCGGTGTAGTTGTAGAGCAGTTTTTTCAAGATCTAAACCATCAAAAGCATGTTATTTATATGGATAAATGATTATATAAAATTGTATTACATTTTAATACGTGTAGGGCCATTTTTGGAGTAACTGCACCACTGTTCCGATGTAGTTGCAGAGGCATTTTTTCAAGATCTAAACCATCAAAAGCATGTTATTTATATGGATAATTGATTATATAAAATTTTATTACGTTATAATACGTGTAGGGCCATTTTTGGAGTAACTGCACCACTGTTCCGGTGCAGTTGCAGAGCAATTTTTTCAAGATCTAAACCATCAAAAGCATGTTATTTATATGAATAAATGATTATATAAAATTTTATTACATTATAATACGTGTAGTGCCATTTTTGGAGTAACCGCACGACTGTTCCGGTGTAGTTGCAGAGCAGTTTTTTCAAGATCTAAACCATCAAAAGCATGTTATTTATATTGATATATGATTATATAAAATTTTATTACATTAAAATACGTGTAGGGCCATTTTTGGAGTAACCGCACCACTGTTCCGGTGTAGTTGCAGAGTAGTTTTTTTAAGATCTAAACCATCAAAAGCATGTTATTTATATGGATAAATGATTATATAAAGTTTATTACATTATAATACCTGTAGGGACATTTTTGGAGTTACCGCACCAGTGTTCCGGTGTAGTTGCAGAGCAGTTTTTTCAAGATCTAAACCATCAAAAGCATGTTATTTATATGGATAAATGATTATATAAAATTGTATTACATTTTAATACGTGTAGGGCCATTTTTGAAGTAATCGCACCACTGTTCCGGTGCAGTTGCAGAGCAATTTTTTCAAGATCTAAACCATCAAAAGCATGTTATTTATATGGATAAATGATTATATAAAATTGTATTACATTTTAATACGTGTAGGGCCATTTTTGGAGTAACTGCACCACAGTTCCGGTGTAGTTGCAGAGGCATTTTTTCAAGATCTAAACCATCAAAAGCATGTTATTTATATGGATAAATGATTATATAAAATTTTATTACATTTTAATACGTGTAGGGCCATTTTTGGAGTAATCGCACCACTGTTCCGGTGTAGTTGAAGAGCAGTTTTTTCAAGATCTAAACCATCAAAAGCATGTTATTTATATGGATAAATGATTATATAAAATTTTATTACATTATAATACGTGTAGGGTCATTTTTGGAGTAATCGCACTACTGTTCCGGTGTAGTTGAAGAGCAGTTTTTTCAAGATCTAAACCATCAAAAGCATGTTATTTATATGGATAAATGATTATATAAAATTTTATTACATTATAATACGTGTAGGGTCATTTTTGGAGTAATCGCACCACTGTTCCGGTGTAGTTGCAGAGCACTTTTTTCAAGAACTAAACCATCAAAAGCATGTTATTTATATGGATAATTGATTATATAAAATTTTATTACGTTATAATACGTGTAGGGCCATTTTTGGAGTAACTGCACCACTGTTCCGGTGTAGTTGGAGAGCAGTTTTTTCAAGATCTAAACCATCAAAAGCATGTTATTTATATGGATAAATGATTATATAAAATTGTATTACATTTTAATACGTGTAGGGCCATTTTTGGAGTAATCGCACCACTGTTCCGGTGCAGTTGCAGAGCAATTTTTTCAAGATCTAAACCATCAAAAGCATGTTATTTATAAGGATAATTGATTATATAAAATTTTGTTACTTTATAATACGTGTAGGGATATTTTTGGAGTAACTGCACCACTGTTCCGGTGTAGTTGCAGAGCAGTTTTTTCAAGATCTAAACCATCAAAAGCATGTTATTTATATGGATAAATGATTATATAAAATTGTATTACATTTTAATACGTGTAGGGCCATTTTTGGAGTAATCGCACCACTGTTCCGGTGCAGTTGCAGAGCACTTTTTTCAAGATCTAAACCATCCAAAGCATGTTATTTATATGGATAATTGATTATATAAAATTTTATTACGTTATAATACGTGTAGGGCCATTTTTGGAGTAACTGCACCACTGTTCCGGTGTAGTTGCAGAGCAGTTTTTTCAAGATCTAAACCATCAAAAGCATGTTATTTATATGGATAAATGATTATATAAAATTTATTACATTATAATACCTGTAGGGACATTTTTTGGAGTAACCGCACCAGTGTTCCGGTGTAGTTGCAGAGCAGTTTTTTCAAGATCTAAACCATCAAAAGCATGTTATTTATATGGATAAATGATTATATAAAATCGTATTACATTTTAATACTTGTAGGGCCATTTTTGAAGTAATCGCACCACTGTTCCGGTGCAGTTGCAGAGCAATTTTTTCAAGATCTAAACCATCAAAAGCATGTTATTTATATGAATAATTGATTATATAAAATTTTATTACATTATAATACGTGTAGGGCCATTTTTGGAGTAACTGCACCACTGTTCCGGTGGAGTTGCAGAGCAGTTTTTTCAAGATCTAAACCATCAAAAGCATGTTATTTATATGGATAAATGATTATATAAATTTATTACATTATAATACCTGTAAGGACATTTTTGGAGTAACCGCACCAGTGTTCCGGTGTAGTTGGAGAGCAGTTTTTTCAAGATCTAAACCATCAAAAGCATGTTATTTATATGGATAATTGATTATATAAAATTTTATTACGTTATAATACGTGTAGGGCCATTTTTGGAGTAACTGCACCACTGTTCCGGTGTAGTTGCAGAGCAGTTTTTTCAAGATCTAAACCATCAAAAGCATGTTATTTATATGGATAAATGATTATATAAAATTGTATTACATTTTAATACGTGTAGGGCCATTTTTGGAGTAATCGCACCACTGTTCCGGTGCAGTTGCAGAGCAATTTTTTCAAGATCTAAACCATCAAAAGAATGTTATTTATATGGATAAATGATTATATAAAATTTTATTACATTTTAATACGTGTAGGGCAATTTTTGGAGTAATCGCACCACTGTTCCGGTGTAGTTGAAGAGCAGTTTTTTCAAGATCTAAACCATCAAAAGCATGTTATTTATATGGATAAATGATTATATAAAATTTTATTACATTATAATACGTGTAGGGTCATTTTTGGAGTAATCGCACTACTGTTCCGGTGTAGTTGAAGAGCAGTTTTTTCAAGATCTAAACCATCAAAAGCATGTTATTTATATGGATAAATGATTATATAAAATTTTATTACATTATAATACGTGTAGGGTCATTTTTGGAGTAATCGCACCACTGTTCCGGTGTAGTTGCAGAGCACTTTTTTCAAGATCTAAACCATCAAAAGCATGTTATTGATATGGATAATTGATTATATAAAATTTTATTACGTTATAATACGTGTAGGGCCATTTTTGGAGTAACTGCACCACTGTTCCGGTGCAGTTGCAGAGCACTTTTTTCAAGATCTAAACCATCAAAAGCATGTTATTTATATGGATAATTGAGTATATAAAATTTTATTACGTTATAATACGTGTAGGGCCATTTTTGGAGTAACTGCACCACTGTTCCGGTGTAGTTGCAGAGCAGTTTTTTCAAGATCTAAACCATCAAAAGCATGTTATTTATATGGATAATTGATTATATAAAATTTTATTACGTTATAATACGTGTAGGGCCATTTTTGGAGTAACTGCACCACTGTTCCGGTGTAGTTGCAGAGCAGTTTTTTCAAGATCTAAACCATCAAAAGCATGTTATTTATATGGATAAATGATTATATAAAATTGTATTACATTTTAATACGTGTAGGGCCATTTTTGGAGTAATCGCACCACTGTTCCGGTGCAGTTGCAGAGCAATTTTTTCAAGATCTAAACCATCAAAAGCATGTTATTTATATGAATAAATGATTATATAAAATTTTATTACATTATAATACGTGTAGTGCCATTTTTGGAGTAACCGCACAACTGTTCCGGTGTAGTTGCAGAGCAGTTTTTTGAAGATCTAAACCATCAAAAGCATGTTATTTAAAAGGATAATTGATTATATAAAATTTTATTCCATTATAATACGTGTAGGACCATTTTTGGAGTAATCGCACCACTGTTCCGGTGCAGTTGCAGAGCAATTTTTTCAAGATCTAAACCATCAAAAGCATGTTATTTATATGGATAAATGATTGTATAAAATTGTATTACATTTTAATACGTGTAGGGCCATTTTTGGAGTAATCGCAACACTGTTCCGGTGCAGTTGCAGAGCACTTTTTTCAAGATCTAAACCATCAAAAGCATGTTATTTATATGGATAATTGATTATATAAAATTTATTACATTATAATACCTGTAGGGACATTTTTGGAGTAACCGCACCAGTGTTCCGGTGTAGTTGCAGAGCAGTTTTTTCAAGATCTAAACCATCAAAAGCATGTTATTTATATGGATAAATGATTATATAAAATTGTATTATATTTTAATACGTGTAGGGCCATTTTTGGAGTAACTGCACCACTGTTCCGATGTAGTTGCAGAGGCATTTTTTCAAGATCTAAACCATCAAAAGCATGTTATTTATATGGATAATTGATTATATAAAATTTTATTACGTTATAATACGTGTAGGGCCATTTTTGGAGTAACTGCACCACTGTTCCGGTGCAGTTGCAGAGCAATTTTTTCAAGATCTAAACCATCAAAAGCATGTTATTTATATGAATAAATGATTATATAAAATTTTATTCCATTATAATACGTGTAGTGCCATTTTTGGAGTAACCGCACGACTGTTCCGGTGTAGTTGCAGAGCAGTTTTTTCAAGATCTAAACCATCAAAAGCATGTTATTTATATTGATATATGATTATATAAAATTTTATTACATTAAAATACGTGTAGGGCCATTTTTGGAGTAACCGCACCACTGTTCCGGTGTAGTTGCAGAGTAGTTTTTTTAAGATCTAAACCATCAAAAGCATGTTATTTATATGGATAAATGATTATATAAAATTTATTACATTATAATACCTGTAGGGACATTTTTGGAGTTACCGCACCAGTGTTCCGGTGTAGTTGCAGAGCAGTTTTTTCAAGATCTAAACCATCAAAAGCATGTTATTTATATGGATAAATGATTATATAAAATTGTATTACATTTTAATACGTGTAGGGCCATTTTTGAAGTAATCGCACCACTATTCCGGTGCAGTTGCAGAGCAATTTTTTCAAGATCTAAACCATCAAAAGCATGTTATTTATATGGATAAATGATTATATAAAATTGTATTACATTTTAATACGTGTAGGGCCATTTTTGGAGTAACTGCACCACAGTTCCGGTGTAGTTGCAGAGGCATTTTTTCAAGATCTAAACCATCAAAAGCATGTTATTTATATGGATAAATGATTATATAAAATTTTATTACATTTTAATACGTGTAGGGCAATTTTTGGAGTAATCGCACCACTGTTCCGGTGTAGTTGAAGAGCAGTTTTTTCAAGATCTAAACCATCAAAAGCATGTTATTTATATGGATAAATGATTATATAAAATTTTATTACATTATAATACGTGTAGGGTCATTTTTGGAGTAATCGCACTACTGTTCCGGTGTAGTTGAAGAACAGTTTTTTCAAGATCTAAACCATCAAAAGCATGTTATTTATATGGATAAATGATTATATAAAATTTTATTACATTATAATACGTGTAGGGTCATTTTTGGAGTAATCGCACCACTGTTCCGGTGTAGTTGCAGAGCACTTTTTTCAAGAACTAAACCATCAAAAGCATGTTATTTATATGGATAATTGATTATATAAAATTTTATTACGTTATAATACGTGTAGGGCCATTTTTGGAGTAACTGCACCACTGTTCCGGTGTAGTTGTAGAGCAGTTTTTTCAAGATCTAAACCATCAAAAGCATGTTATTTATATGGATAAATGATTATATAAAATTGTATTACATTTTAATACGTGTAGGGCCATTTTTGGAGTAATCGCACCACTGTTCCGGTGCAGTTGCAGAGCAATTTTTTCAAGATCTAAACCATCAAAAGCATGTTATTTATAAGGATAATTGATTATATAAAATTTTGTTACTTTATAATACGTGTAGGGATATTTTTGGAGTAACTGCACCACTGTTCCGGTGTAGTTGCAGAGCAGTTTTTTCAAGATCTAAACCATCAAAAGCATGTTATTTATATGGATAAATGATTATATAAAATTGTATTACATTTTAATACGTGTAGGGCCATTTTTGGAGTAATCGCACCACTGTTCCGGTGCAGTTGCAGAGCACTTTTTTCAAGATCTAAACCATCCAAAGCATGTTATTTATATGGATAATTGATTATATAAAATTTTATTACGTTATAATACGTGTAGGGCCATTTTTGGAGTAACTGCACCACTGTTCCGGTGTAGTTGTAGAGCAGTTTTTTCAAGATCTAAACCATCAAAAGCATGTTATTTATATGGATAAATGATTATATAAAATTGTATTACATTTTAATACGTGTAGGGCCATTTTTGGAGTAATCGCACCACTGTTCCGGTGCAGTTGCAGAGCAATTTTTTCAAGATCTAAACCATCAAAAGCATGTTATTTATAAGGATAATTGATTATATAAAATTTTGTTACTTTATAATACGTGTAGGGATATTTTTGGAGTAACTGCACCACTGTTCCGGTGTAGTTGCAGAGCAGTTTTTTCAAGATCTAAACCATCAAAAGCATGTTATTTATATGGATAAATGATTATATAAAATTGTATTACATTTTAATACGTGTAGGGCCATTTTTGGAGTAATCGCACCACTGTTCCGGTGCAGTTGCAGAGCACTTTTTTCAAGATCTAAACCATCCAAAGCATGTTATTTATATGGATAATTGATTATATAAAATTTTATTACGTTATAATACGTGTAGGGCCATTTTTGGAGTAACTGCACCACTGTTCCGGTGTAGTTGCAGAGCAGTTTTTTTCAAGATCTAAACCATCAAAAGCATGTTATTTATATGGATAAATGATTATATAAAATTTATTACATTATAATACCTGTAGGGACATTTTTGGAGTAACCGCACCAGTGTTCCGGTGTAGTTGCAGAGCAGTTTTTTCAAGATCTAAACCATCAAAAGCATGTTATTTATGTGGATAAATGATTATATAAAATCGTATTACATTTTAATACTTGTAGGGCCATTTTTGAAGTAATCGCACCACTGTTCCGGTGCAGTTGCAGAGCAATTTTTTCAAGATCTAAACCATCAAAAGCATGTTATTTATATGAATAATTGATTATATAAAATTTTATTACATTATAATACGTGTAGGGCCATTTTTGGAGTAACTGCACCACTGTTCCGGTGGAGTTGCAGAGCAGTTTTTTCAAGATCTAAACCATCAAAAGCATGTTATTTATATGGATAAATGATTATATAAAATTTATTACATTATAATACCTGTAAGGACATTTTTGGAGTAACCGCACCAGTGTTCCGGTGTAGTTGGAGAGCAGTTTTTTCAAGATCTAAACCATCAAAAGCATGTTATTTATATGGATAATTGATTATATAAAATTTTATTACGTTATAATACGTGTAGGGCCATTTTTGGAGTAACTGCACCACTGTTCCGGTGTAGTTGCAGAGCAGTTTTTTCAAGATCTAAACCATCAAAAGCATGTTATTTATATGGATAAATGATTATATAAAATTGTATTACATTTTAATACGTG
>JASFXW010000321.1:30000-37500 GCA_030490835.1 Annona cherimola | reverse complement strand
AGTACCACAGGCTGGGCCGAGTACCACCAGTATAACTGGTGAGCACTTTTGGCCGCAACTTCCTGCTTGTGTGGGTTCAGGCCCTCCAAGTATATAGGTAGACAGTGGTGGTGGATGGCCGACTGCTCTATGGAAGCAGCTCGGAACCACCCGGATTGCCCCATAGATGCTCGAATGCCCCGCCTCCTCGCCCCGTCCCTCCCGAATCGATGCCCCGTTGCCGCTAGTTGGCGGCCTAGCGCCCCGGGTCGTTGCCCGATCGCCCGTCCGACTCGCGTCCATGCCCGGCCACATCGGCCCGGTGCTCGATCGCCACGGGGTGACGATGGACCCCCACGGGGCTACGCTCATCCCGTTCGGATCGATGCCTGAGACGCCCCGGATGCAACCCCGCCCAAGCACCATGCTGTGGGAGCGGGTGTGGCCAGGGCCGAGTACCACAGGCTGGGCCGAGTACCGCCAGTATAACTGGTGAGCACTTTTGGCCGCAACTTCCTGCTTGTGGGGGTTCAGGCCCTCCAGGTATATAGGTAGACAGTGGTGGTGGATGGCCGACTGCTCTTGGGAAGCAGCTCGGAACCACCCGGATAGCCCCATCGATGCCCGAATGCCCGGCATCCTCGCCCCGTCCCTCCCGAATCGATGCCCCGTTGCCGCTGGTTGGCGGCCTAGCGCCCCGGGTCGTTGCCCGATCGCCCGGGGTCGTTGCCCGTCCGACTCGCATCCATGCCCGGCCTCATCGGCCCGGTGCTCGATCGCCACGGGGTGACGATGGACCCCCACGGGGATACGCTCATCCCGTTCGGAACGATGCCTGAGACGCCCCGGATGCAGCCCCGCCCAAGCACCATGCTGTGGGAGCGTGTGTGGCCAGGGCCGAGTACCGCCAGTATAACTGGTGAGCACTTTTGGCCGCAACTTCCTGCTTGTGGGGGTTCAGGCCCTCCAGGTATATAGGTAGACAGTGGTGGTGGATGGCCGACTGCTCTTGGGAAGCAGCTCGGAACCACCCGGATAGCCCCATCGATGCCCGAATGCCCGGCATCCTCGCCCCGTCCCTCCCGAATCGATGCCCCGTTGCCGCTGGTTGGCGGCCTAGCGCCCCGGGTCGTTGCCCTATCGCCCGGGGTCGTTGCCCGTCCGACTCGCGTCCATGCCCGGCCACATCGGCCCGGTGCTCGATCGCCACGGGGTGACGATGGACCCCCACGGGGCTACGCTCCTCCCGTTCGGATCGATGCCTGAGACGCCCCGGATGCAACCCCGCCCAATCACCATGCTGTGGGAGCGGGTGTGGCCAGGGCCGAGTACCACAGGCTGGGCCGAGTACCGCCAGTATAACTGGTGAGCACTTTTGGCCGCAACTTCCTGCTTGTGGGGGTTCAGGCCCTCCAAGTATATAGGTAGACAGTGGTGGTGGATGGCCGACTGCTCTTGGGAAGCAGCTCGGAACCACCCGGATAGCCCCATCTATGCCCGAATGCCCGGCATCCTCGCCCCGTCCCTCCCGAATCGATGCCCGGTTGCCGCTAGTTGGCGGCCTAGCGCCCCGGGTCGTTGCCCGTCCGACTCGCATCCATGCCCGGCCTCATCGGCCCGGTGCTCGATCGACACGGGGTGACGATGGACCCCCACGGGGATACGCTCATCCCGTTCGGAACGATGCTTGAGACGCCCCGGATGCAGCCCCGCCCAAGCACCATGCTGTGGGAGCGTGTGTGGCCAGGGCCGAGTACCACAGGCTGGGCCGAGTACCGCCAGTATAACTGGTGAGCACTTTTGGCCGCAACTTCCTGCTTGTGGGGGTTCAGGCCCTCCAGGTATATAGGTAGACAGTGGTGGTGGACGGCCGACTGCTCTTGGGAAGCAGCTCGGAACCACCCGGATAGCCCCATCGATGCCCGAATGCCCGGCATCCTCGCCCCGTCCCTCCCGAATCGATGCCCCGTTGCCGCTGGTTGGCGGCCTAGCGCCCCGGGTCGTTGCCCTATCGCCCGGGGTCGTTGCCCATCCGACTCGCGTCCATGCCCGGCCACATCGGCCCGGTGCTCGATCGCCACGGGGTGACGATGGACCCCCACGGGGCTACGCTCATCCCGTTCGGATCGATGCCTGAGACGCCCCGGATGCATCCCCGCCCAAGCACCATGCTGTGGGAGCGTGTGTGGCCAGGGCCGAGTACCACAGGCTGGGCCGAGTACCGCCAGTATAACTGGTGAGCACTTTTGGCCGCAACTTCCTGCTTGTGGGGGTTCAGGCCCTCCAGGTATATAGGTAGACAGTGGTGGTGGATGGCCGACTGCTCTTGGGAAGCAGCTCGGAACCACCCGGATAGCCCCATCGATGCCCGAATGCCCGGCATCCTCGTCCCGTCCCTCCCGAATCGATGCCCCTTTGCCGCGAGTTGGCGGCCTAGCGCCCGGGGTCGTTGCCCGTCCGACTCGTGTCCATGCCCGCCCTCATCGGCCCGGTGCCCGGTCGCCATGGGGGGACGACGGACACCCTCGGGGCTATGCTCGTCGCGTTTGGATCGATGGCCGGCCGTCCCGGATGCAACCCCGCCCAAGCACCAAGCTGTGGGGGCGTGTGTGGCCAGGGCCGAGTACCACAGGCAGGGCCGAGTACCGCCAGTATAACTGGTGAGCACTTTTGGCCGCAACTTCCTGCTTGTGGGGGTTCAGGCCCTCCAAGTATATAGGTAGACAGTGTTGGTGGATGGCCGACTGCTCTTGGGAAGTAGCTCGGAACCACCCGGATTGCCCGATCGATGCGCGAATGCCCCGCGTCCTCGTCCCGTCCCTCCCGAATCGATGCCCCTTTGCCGCGAGTTGGCGGCCTAGCGCCCCGGGTCGTTGCCCGATCGCCCGGTTTCGTTGCCCGTCCGACTCGCGTCCATGCCCGGCCACATCGGCCCGGTGCTCGATCGCCACGGGGTGACGATGGACCCCCACGGGGCTACGCTCATCCCATTCGGATCGATGCCTGAGACGCCCCGGATGCATCCCCGCCCAAGCACCATGCTGTGGGAGCGTGTGTGGCCAGGGCCGAGTACCACAGGCTGGGCCGAGTACCGCCAGTATAACTGGTGAGCACTTTTGGCCGCAACTTCCTGCTTGTGGGGGTTCAGGCCCTCCAGGTATATAGGTAGACAGTGGTGGTGGACGGCCGACTGCTCTTGGGAAGCAGCTCGGAACCACCCGGATAGCCCCATCGATGCCCGAATGCCCGGCATCCTCGCCCCGTCCCTCCCGAATCGATGCCCCGTTGCCGCTGGTTGGCGGCCTAGCGCCCCGGGTCGTTGCCCTATCGCCCGGGGTCGTTGCCCATCCGACTCGCGTCCATGCCCGGCCACATCGGCCCGGTGCTCGATCGCCACGGGGTCGTTGCCCGTCCGGGTCGCGTCCATGCCCAGCCTCCTCTGCCCGGTGCTCGATCGCCATTGGGGGACGACGGATCCCCGCGGGGCTATGCTCGTCCCGTTCGGATCGATGCTTGAGACGCGACCGTCTGCCCATGCCCCCGGATGGCATCCCCGCTCACGCGCGCATCGTCTGTTGGCGTTCACCCCGGATGGTGCACGCGTTGAAGCTGCCCCATGGGGCCGATGCTCAGAATCGCCCGAATTGCCCCCTGTCGATGCGTCCGAATAGCGTCCATGCTCGACCACCCCGTCCGGTGCTCGGCTGCCTTGTGGCAATGCCCGACCCCCACGGCACTATGCCTGTCCCTTTCGATTTAATGCTAGGCCGCCCCGGACACATCCCCCCCCCCATGGATGCGTCGGGCTAGCGTCCATGCTCGACCACCCCGTCCGGTGCTCGGCTGCCTTGTGGCAATGCCCGACCCCCACGGCACTATGCCTGTCCCTTTCGATTTAATGCTGGGCCGCCCCGGACGCATCCCCGTCCAAGTAGCCAGCATCTGGGTCGCGCATTGCCTGGGCCGTGTACCACAGCAAGGGCCGAGTACCGCCAGTATAACTGGTGAGCACTTTTGGCCGCAACTTCCTGCTTGTGGGCGTACGGGCCCTCCAGGTATATAGATAGACGGTGGTAGGCGACCGTCAGCCCATGCACCCCGATGGCAGCCGTGCTCACGCGTGCGTCCTGTGTTGCCGTTCACCCCGGACGGCCCACGCGCTGACGCTGCCCCCCGTGCCCGATGCTCGGAACCTCCCGGATTGCCCCTCCCCCCCCCCCCAATGGATGCGTCGGGCTAGCGTCCATGCCCTGCCTCCTCGGTCCGGTGCTCGGCTGCCTTGTGGCAATGCACGACCCCCACGGCACTTTGCCAGTCCCTTTCGATTCGATGCTAAGCTGCCCCGGACGCATCCCCGTCCAAGGAGCCGGCTTCTGGGTGGTGCACTGCCTGGGCCGAGTACCACATCATGGGCCGAGTACCGCCAGTATAACTGGTGAGCACTTTTGGCCGCAACTTCCTGCTTGTGGGCGTACGGGCCCTCCAGGTATATAGATAGACGGTGGTGGGCGACCGTCCGCCCTTGCACCCGGATGGCAGCCGTGCTCACGCGTGCGTCCTGTGTTGCCGTTCACCCCGGACGGCCCACGCGTTGACGCTGCCCCCGTGCTCGATGCTCGGAACCTCTCGGATTGCCCCTCCCCCCCCCCCCCCCAATGGATGCGGCGGGCTAGCGTCCATGCCCTGCCTCCTCGGTCTGGTGCTCGGCTGCCTTGTGCCAATGCACGACCCCCACGCGCATCCCCGTCCAAGGAGCCGGCTTCTGGGTGGTGCGCTGCCTGGGCCGAGTACCACATCATGGGCCGAGTACCGCCAGTATAACTGGTGAGCACTTTTGGCCGCAACTTCCTGCTTGTGGGCGTACGGGCCCTCCAGGTATATAGATAGACGGTGGTAGGCGACCGTCCGCCCATGCACCCGGGTGGCATCCCCGCTCACCCGTGCATCGTCTGATGCCGTTTGCCCCGGACGGCGAATGCGTTGACGTTGGCCCCGTGCCTGATGCTCGGAACCTCCCGGATTGCCCCACCCCCATCGATGCGTCGGGCTAGCGTCCATGCCTGGCCACCTCGGTCAGGTGCTCGGCTGTGCCTGTGGCAATGCACGACCCCCACGGCACTCTGCCCGTCCCTTTGGATACGATGCTAAGCTGCCCCGGACGCATCCCCGTCCATGGAGCCAGCTTCTGGGTCGTGCACTGCCTGGGCCGAGTACCAGAGCATGGGCCGAGTACCGCCAGTATAACTGGTGAGCACTTTTGGCCGCAACTTCCTGCTTGTGGGCGGACGGGCCCTCCAAGTATATAGGTAGAAGGTGGTATGCGACCGTCCGCCCATGCACCCGGATGGCATCCCCGCTCACCCGCGCATCGTCTGATGGCGTTCACCACGGTCGGTGCACGCGTCGACGCTGCCCTTGGGGCGGATGGTTGTCCGTCTTCCTCCTTGCATCCTTCCCGCCTCTCACCCGCTCCAATCTGCTTGATCCGTCCTCTCCTTGTTGCGGTCCTGGGCGATGTGCTTGTCATGCCCGTCCAGTCCAGTACCCTTTACGTCGCAGTCGTCATCCGCCTAGTTTGCAGATTTGCACCCATAAGCCCCCAACACCCCATTCTGAGTTCGCGTGCGGGCGCGCCCGTTTGCTGCCCGAGGGTAACCGTCCACCGTGTAGTGTGAGCCACACCGCTGGACGTTGCTCCCGGGCAGCTGCCCCCCTCCGCTCCCCCAACCAGTCCCCCCTGCTGTTTACGCGTGCAGGCGCGCCCGTCCAGCTTGTCCGCCTCGATCACCCTGCATTGCTTGGTACGTGAGCAGACGTGAGCTGCGCCTCAATCTGTCCCTGCCCCTCGACTCGATTTGTTCCTCGACTGTGGGTTTTGCACTGCCCCCGTCCCCGTCCTCACGAATGGGCGACGCGGGGTGCTGACGGTTGCCTTCCGCGTGCGGGCGCGCCCGTCCAGCCGTTCCCCACTGGTCTCCCTGCACTGCAGGGCGATACGTGTGGGTGCGAGCTGCGCCCGGATCGGTCCCTGTCCCTCGACTGTGGGTTCCGAGCTGCTCCCGTCCTCGTCCTCCCGGACGGGCGACGCGGGGCTGCGATGGATGGCTTTCGCGTGCGGGCGCGCCCGTCCAGCTCTCGTGCGCATCGTTCTCCCAGCACTCCTGGGCGAGCTGCGCGGACGCGGGCTGTGCCTCGATCGGTCCCTGTCCCTGTCCCTCGGCTGTGGGTTTTGCAGTGCTCCCGTCCTCGTCCCCCGGGGTCGGGCGACGGTGGTTTTGATGGTTGGCTATCGCGTGCGGGCGCGCCCGTCCAGCTCTCGTGCGCAGCGTTCTCCCTGCACTCCTGGGCGAGCAATGCGGACGCGGGCTGCGCCTCGTTCAGTCCATGTCCCTCGATTCGATATGTCCCTCGGCTGTGCCTGTAGCAGTGCTCCCGTCCTCGTCCTCTTGGTCGGGTGACGCGGGGTTGCTTTGGTCGGCTTTCGCGTGCGGGCGCTCCCGTCCAGCTCCGTTCCCCATTGATCGCCTTGCCTTGCACGGCGGCCTCTGTGCGGACGCGAGCTGTGCCTCGATCGGTCCCTGTCCCTTTATTCCATATGTCCCTCGGCTGTGGGTGTAGCTGTGCTCCCGTCCTCGTCCTCCAGGACGGGCGACGGGGGTTGCGATGGTTGGCTCTCGCGTGCGGGCGCGCCCGTCCAGCTCGTTTCCCCATTGATCGCCTTGCCTTGCATGGCGGCCTCTGTGCGGACGCGAGCTGTGCCTCGATCGGTCCCTGTCCCTCGATTCGATGTGTCCCTCGGATGTGGGTTTTACAGTGCTTCCGTCCTGGTCCTCCGGGACAGTCGACGGTGGTTGCGATGGTTGGCTATCGCGTGCGGGCGCGCCCGTCCAGCTTTCGTGCGCAGCGTTCTCCCCGCACTCCTGGGCGAGCAATGCGGACGCGGGCTGCGCCTCGGTCGGTCCCCGTCCCTCGATTCGATATGTCCCTCGGCTGTGCACTGTAGCGGTGCTCCCGTCCTCGTCCACTTGGTCGGTTGACGCGGGGTTGCTTCGGTCGGCTTTCGCGTGCGGGCGCGCCCGTCCAGCTCTGTTCCCCACTGATCGCCTTGCCTTGCACGGCCTCTGTGCGGACGCGAGCTGTGCCTCGATCGGTCCCAGTCCCTCGATTCGATATGTCCCTCGGCTGTGGGTGTAGCTGTGCTCCCGTCCTCGTCCTCCTGGACGGGCGACGGGGGTTGCGATGGTTGGCTTTCGCGTGCGGGCGCGCCCGTCCAGCTCTATTCCCACTGATCGCTTTGCCTGGCATCGTGCGGACGCGAGCTGTGCCCCTATCGGTCCGTGTCCCTCGATTCGATATGTCGCTCGGCTGTGGGTTTTTGCAGTGCTCAAATCCTCGTCCTCCGGGACGGGCGACGGTGGTTGCGATGGTTGGCTTTCGCGTGCGGTCGCGCCCGTCCAGCTCTCGTGCGCCGCGTTCTCCCAGCACTCCTGGGCGAGCAATGCGGACGCGGGCTGCGCCTCG
>JASFXW010000321.1:12500-20000 GCA_030490835.1 Annona cherimola | reverse complement strand
TCGGCCCGGTGCTCGATCGACACGGGGTGACGATGGACCCCCACGGGGATACGCTCATCCCGTTCGGAACGATGCTTGAGACGCCCCGGATGCAGCCCCGCCCAAGCACCATGCTGTGGGAGCGTGTGTGGCCAGGGCCGAGTACCACAGGCTGGGCCGAGTACCGCCAGTATAACTGGTGAGCACTTTTGGCCGCAACTTCCTGCTTGTGGGGGTTCAGGCCCTCCAGGTATATAGGTAGACAGTGGTGGTGGACGGCCGACTGCTCTTGGGAAGCAGCTCGGAACCACCCGGATAGCCCCATCGATGCCCGAATGCCCGGCATCCTCGCCCCGTCCCTCCCGAATCGATGCCCCGTTGCCGCTGGTTGGCGGCCTAGCGCCCCGGGTCGTTGCCCTATCGCCCGGGGTCGTTGCCCATCCGACTCGCGTCCATGCCCGGCCACATCGGCCCGGTGCTCGATCGCCACGGGGTGACGATGGACCCCCACGGGGCTACGCTCATCCCGTTCGGATCGATGCCTGAGACGCCCCGGATGCATCCCCGCCCAAGCACCATGCTGTGGGAGCGTGTGTGGCCAGGGCCGAGTACCACAGGCTGGGCCGAGTACCGCCAGTATAACTGGTGAGCACTTTTGGCCGCAACTTCCTGCTTGTGGGGGTTCAGGCCCTCCAGGTATATAGGTAGACAGTGGTGGTGGATGGCCGACTGCTCTTGGGAAGCAGCTCGGAACCACCCGGATAGCCCCATCGATGCCCGAATGCCCGGCATCCTCGTCCCGTCCCTCCCGAATCGATGCCCCTTTGCCGCGAGTTGGCGGCCTAGCGCCCGGGGTCGTTGCCCGTCCGACTCGTGTCCATGCCCGCCCTCATCGGCCCGGTGCCCGGTCGCCATGGGGGGACGACGGACACCCTCGGGGCTATGCTCGTCGCGTTTGGATCGATGGCCGGCCGTCCCGGATGCAACCCCGCCCAAGCACCAAGCTGTGGGGGCGTGTGTGGCCAGGGCCGAGTACCACAGGCAGGGCCGAGTACCGCCAGTATAACTGGTGAGCACTTTTGGCCGCAACTTCCTGCTTGTGGGGGTTCAGGCCCTCCAAGTATATAGGTAGACAGTGTTGGTGGATGGCCGACTGCTCTTGGGAAGCAGCTCGGAACCACCCGGATTGCCCGATCGATGCGCGAATGCCCCGCGTCCTCGTCCCGTCCCTCCCGAATCGATGCCCCTTTGCCGCGAGTTGGCGGCCTAGCGCCCCGGGTCGTTGCCCGATCGCCCGGTTTCGTTGCCCGTCCGACTCGCGTCCATGCCCGGCCACATCGGCCCGGTGCTCGATCGCCACGGGGTGACGATGGACCCCCACGGGGCTACGCTCATCCCGTTCGGATCGATGCCTGAGACGCCCCGGATGCATCCCCGCCCAAGCACCATGCTGTGGGAGCGTGTGTGGCCAGGGCCGAGTACCACAGGCTGGGCCGAGTACCGCCAGTATAACTGGTGAGCACTTTTGGCCGCAACTTCCTGCTTGTGGGGGTTCAGGCCCTCCAGGTATATAGGTAGACAGTGGTGGTGGATGGCCGACTGCTCTTGGGAAGCAGCTCGGAACCACCCGGATAGCCCCATCGATGCCCGAATGCCCGGCATCCTCGCCCCGTCCCTCCCAAATCGATGCCCGGTTGCCGCTAGTTGGCGGCCTAGCGCCCCGGGTCGTTGCCCGTCCGACTCGCATCCATGCCCGGCCTCATCGGCCCGGTGCTCGATCGACACGGGGTGACGATGGACCCCCACGGGGATACGCTCATCCCGTTCGGAACGATGCTTGAGACGCCCCGAATGCAGCCCCGCCCAAGCACCATGCTGTGGGAGCGTGTGTGGCCAGGGCCGAGTACCACAGGCTGGGCCGAGTACCGCCAGTATAACTGGTGAGCACTTTTGGCCGCAACTTCCTGCTTGTGGGGGTTCAGGCCCTCCAAGTATATAGGTAGACAGTGTTGGTGGATGGCCGACTGCTCTTGGGAAGCAGCTCGGAACCACCCGGATTGCCCGATCGATGCGCGAATGCCCCGCGTCCTCGTCCCGTCCCTCCCGAATCGATGCCCCTTTGCCGCGAGTTGGCGGCCTAGCGCCCCGGGTCGTTGCCCGATCGCCCGGTTTCGTTGCCCGTCCGACTCGCGTCCATGCCCGGCGCTCGGTCGCCATGTGGGGAAGACGGACCCCCTCGGGGCTATGCTCGTCGCGTTCGGATCGATGCCCGGCCGTCCCGGATGCAACCCCGACCAAGCATTAAGCTGTGGGGGCGTGTGTGGCCAGGGCCGAGTACCACAGGCAGGGCCGAGTACCGCCAGTATAACTGGTGAGCACTTTTGGCCGCAACTTCCTGCTTGTGGGGGTTCAGGCCCTCCAAGTATATAGGTAGACAGTGGTGGTGGACGGCCGACTGCTCTTGGGAAGCAGCTCGGAACCACCCGGATTGCCCGATCGATGCGCGAATGCCCCGCGTCCTCGCCCCGTCCCTCCCGAATCGATGCCCCTTTGCCGCGAGTTGGCGGCCTAGCGCCTCGGGTCGTTGCCCGATCGCCAGGGGGCGTTGCCCGTCCGGGTCGCGTCCATGCCCAGCCTCCTCTGCCCGGTGCTCGATCGCCATTGGGGGACGACGGATCCCCGCGGGGCTATGCTCGTCCCGTTCGGATCGATGCTTGAGACGCGACCGTCTGCCCATGCCCCCGGATGGCATCCCCGCTCACGCGCGCATCGTCTGTTGGCGTTCACCCCGGATGGTGCACGCGTTGAAGCTGCCCCATGGGGCCGATGCTCAGAATCGCCCGAATTGCCCCCTGTCGATGCGTCCGAATAGCGTCCATGCTCGACCACCCCGTCCGGTGCTCAGCTGCCTTGTGGCAATGCCCGACCCCCACGGCACTATGCCTGTCCCTTTCGATTTAATGCTAGGCCGCCCCGGACACATCCCCCCCCCCATGGATGCGTCGGGCTAGCGTCCATGCTCGACCACCCCGTCCGGTGCTCGGCTGCCTTGTGGCAATGCCCGACCCCCACGGCACTATGCCTGTCCCTTTCGATTTAATGCTGGGCCGCCCCGGACGCATCCCCGTCCAAGTAGCCAGCATCTGGGTCGCGCATTGCCTGGGCCGTGTACCACAGCAAGGGCCGAGTACCGCCAGTATAACTGGTGAGCACTTTTGGCCGCAACTTCCTGCTTGTGGGCGTACGGGCCCTCCAGGTATATAGATAGACGGTGGTAGGCGACCGTCAGCCCATGCACCCCGATGGCAGCCGTGCTCACGCGTGCGTCCTGTGTTGCCGTTCACCCCGGACGGCCCACGCGCTGACGCTGCCCCCGTGCCCGATGCTCGGAACCTCCCGGATTGCCCCTCCCCCCCCCCCCAATGGATGCGTCGGGCTAGCGTCCATGCCCTGCCTCCTCGGTCGGGTGCTCGGCTGCCTTGTGGCAATGCACGACCCCCACGGCACTTTGCCAGTCCCTTTCGATTCGATGCTAAGCTGCCCCGGACGCATCCCCGTCCAAGGAGCCGGCTTCTGGGTGGTGCACTGCCTGGGCCGAGTACCACATCATGGGCCGAGTACCGCCAGTATAACTGGTGAGCACTTTTGGCCGCAACTTCCTGCTTGTGGGCGTACGGGCCCTCCAGGTATATAGATAGACGGTGGTGGGCGACCGTCCGCCCTTGCACCCGGATGGCAGCCGTGCTCACGCGTGCGTCCTGTGTTGCCGTTCACCCCGGACGGCCCACGCGTTGACGCTGCCCCCGTGCTCGATGCTCGGAACCTCTCGGATTGCCCCTCCCCCCCCCCCCCAATGGATGCGGCGGGCTAGCGTCCATGCCCTGCCTCCTCGGTCTGGTGCTCGGCTGCCTTGTGCCAATGCACGACCCCCACGCGCATCCCCGTCCAAGGAGCCGGCTTCTGGGTGGTGCGCTGCCTGGGCCGAGTACCACATCATGGGCCGAGTACCGCCAGTATAACTGGTGAGCACTTTTGGCCGCAACTTCCTGCTTGTGGGCGTACGGGCCCTCCAGGTATATAGATAGACGGTGGTAGGCGACCGTCCGCCCATGCACCCGGGTGGCATCCCCGCTCACCCGTGCATCGTCTGATGCCGTTTGCCCCGGACGGCGAATGCGTTGACGTTGGCCCCGTGCCCGATGCTCGGAACCTCCCGGATTGCCCCACCCCCATCGATGCGTCGGGCTAGCGTCCATGCCTGGCCACCTCGGTCAGGTGCTCGGCTGTGCCTGTGGCAATGCACGACCCCCACGGCACTCTGCCCGTCCCTTTGGATACGATGCTAAGCTGCCCCGGACGCATCCCCGTCCATGGAGCCAGCTTCTGGGTCGTGCACTGCCTGGGCCGAGTACCAGAGCATGGGCCGAGTACCGCCAGTATAACTGGTGAGCACTTTTGGCCGCAACTTCCTGCTTGTGGGCGGACGGGCCCTCCAAGTATATAGGTAGAAGGTGGTATGCGACCGTCCGCCCATGCACCCGGATGGCATCCCCGCTCACCCGCGCATCGTCTGATGGCGTTCACCACGGTCGGTGCACGCGTCGACGCTGCCCTTGGGGCGGATGGTTGTCCGTCTTCCTCCTTGCATCCTTCCCGCCTCTCACCCGCTCCAATCTGCTTGATCCGTCCTCTCCTTGTTGCGGTCCTGGGCGATGTGCTTGTCATGCCCGTCCAGTCCAGTACCCTTTACGTCGCAGTCGTCATCCGCCTAGTTTGCAGATTTGCACCCATAAGCCCCCAACACCCCATTCTGAGTTCGCGTGCGGGCGCGCCCGTTTGCTGCCCGAGGGTAACCGTCCACCGTGTAGTGTGAGCCACACCGCTGGACGTTGCTCCCGGGCAGCTGCCCCCCTCCGCTCCCCCAACCAGTCCCCCCTGCTGTTTACGCGTGCAGGCGCGCCCGTCCAGCTTGTCCGCCTCGATCACCCTGCATTGCTTGGTACGTGAGCAGACGTGAGCTGCGCCTCAATCTGTCCCTGCCCCTCGACTCGATTTGTTCCTCGACTGTGGGTTTTGCACTGCCCCCGTCCCCGTCCTCACGAATGGGCGACGCGGGGTGCTGACGGTTGCCTTCCGCGTGCGGGCGCGCCCGTCCAGCCGTTCCCCACTGGTCTCCCTGCACTGCAGGGCGATACGTGTGGGTGCGAGCTGCGCCCGGATCGGTCCCTGTCCCTCGACTGTGGGTTCCGAGCTGCTCCCGTCCTCGTCCTCCCGGACGGGCGACGCGGGGCTGCGATGGATGGCTTTCGCGTGCGGGCGCGCCCGTCCAGCTCTCGTGCGCATCGTTCTCCCAGCACTCCTGGGCGAGCTGCGCGGACGCGGGCTGTGCCTCGATCGGTCCCTGTCCCTGTCCCTCGGCTGTGGGTTTTGCAGTGCTCCCGTCCTCGTCCCCCGGGGTCGGGCGACGGTGGTTTTGATGGTTGGCTATCGCGTGCGGGCGCGCCCGTCCAGCTCTCGTGCGCAGCGTTCTCCCTGCACTCCTGGGCGAGCAATGCGGACGCGGGCTGCGCCTCGTTCAGTCCATGTCCCTCGATTCGATATGTCCCTCGGCTGTGCCTGTAGCAGTGCTCCCGTCCTCGTCCTCTTGGTCGGGTGACGCGGGGTTGCTTTGGTCGGCTTTCGCGTGCGGGCGCTCCCGTCCAGCTCCGTTCCCCATTGATCGCCTTGCCTTGCACGGCGGCCTCTGTGCGGACGCGAGCTGTGCCTCGATCGGTCCCTGTCCCTTTATTCCATATGTCCCTCGGCTGTGGGTGTAGCTGTGCTCCCGTCCTCGTCCTCCAGGACGGGCGACGGGGGTTGCGATGGTTGGCTCTCGCGTGCGGGCGCGCCCGTCCAGCTCGTTTCCCCATTGATCGCCTTGCCTTGCATGGCGGCCTCTGTGCGGACGCGAGCTGTGCCTCGATCGGTCCCTGTCCCTCGATTCGATGTGTCCCTCGGATGTGGGTTTTACAGTGCTTCCGTCCTGGTCCTCCGGGACAGTCGACGGTGGTTGCGATGGTTGGCTATCGCGTGCGGGCGCGCCCGTCCAGCTTTCGTGCGCAGCGTTCTCCCCGCACTCCTGGGCGAGCAATGCGGACGCGGGCTGCGCCTCGGTCGGTCCCCGTCCCTCGATTCGATATGTCCCTCGGCTGTGCACTGTAGCGGTGCTCCCGTCCTCGTCCACTTGGTCGGTTGACGCGGGGTTGCTTCGGTCGGCTTTCGCGTGCGGGCGCGCCCGTCCAGCTCTGTTCCCCACTGATCGCCTTGCCTTGCACGGCCTCTGTGCGGACGCGAGCTGTGCCTCGATCGGTCCCAGTCCCTCGATTCGATATGTCCCTCGGCTGTGGGTGTAGCTGTGCTCCCGTCCTCGTCCTCCTGGACGGGCGACGGGGGTTGCGATGGTTGGCTTTCGCGTGCGGGCGCGCCCGTCCAGCTCTATTCCCACTGATCGCTTTGCCTGGCATCGTGCGGACGCGAGCTGTGCCCCTATCGGTCCGTGTCCCTCGATTCGATATGTCGCTCGGCTGTGGGTTTTTGCAGTGCTCAAATCCTCGTCCTCCGGGACGGGCGACGGTGGTTGCGATGGTTGGCTTTCGCGTGCGGTCGCGCCCGTCCAGCTCTCGTGCGCCGCGTTCTCCCAGCACTCCTGGGCGAGCAATGCGGACGCGGGCTGCGCCTCGGTCGGTCCCCGTCCCTCGATCCGATATGTCCCTCGGCTGTGCACTGTAGCGGTGCTCCCGTCCTCGTCCACTTGGTCGGTTGACGCGGGGTTGCTTCGGTCGGCTTTCGCGTGCGGGCGCGCCCGTCCAGCTCCATTCCCCATTGATCGCCTTGCCTTGCATTGGCGGCCTCTGTGCGGACTCGAGCTGTGCCTCGATCGGTGCCTGTCCCTCTATTCGATTTGTCCCTCGGCTGTGGGTGTAGCTGTGCTCCCGTCCTCGTCCCCCCGGACGGGCGACGGCGGTTGCGATGGTTGACTTTCGCGTGCGGGCGCGCCCGTCCAGCTCTATTCCCCATTGATCGCCTTGCCTTGCATGGCGGCCTCTGTGCGGACGCGAGCTGTGCCTCGATCGGTCCCTGTCCCTCTATTCGATATGTCCGTCGGCTGTGGGTTTTTGCAGTGCTCCAATCCTCGTCCTCCGGGACGGGCGACGGTCGTTCAGTCCATGTCCCTCGATTCGATATGTCCCTCGGCTGTGCCTGTAGCAGTGCTCCCGTCCCCGTCCTCTTGGATGGGCGACGCGGGGTTGCGATGGTCGGCTTTCGCGTGCGGGCGCGCCCGTCCAGCTCTATTCCCCATTGATCGCCTTGCCTTGCATGGCGGCCTCTGTGCGGACTCGAGCTGTGCCTCGATCGGTGCCTGTCCCTCCATTCGATTTGTCCCTCGGCTGTGGGTGTAGCTGTGCTCCCGTCCTCGTCCCCCCGGACGGGCGACGGGGGTTGCGATGGTTGGCTTTCGCGTGCGGGCGCGCCCGTCCAGCT